>JAZGTK010005770.1:0-15123 GCA_036877625.1 Ambastaia sidthimunki
TTATTATTATACATATAGGTGTGCCTACAGTATACTGTAGATCTTGCTCAGTGACCTGTGGAGAGCCACTAACAGTATCGTTGCTTTACATGACTCTGCATTATTTTCCTTTAAATGTTTTATTAGATATTAGATAAACACTCACTCAGCACAGTGCTACAGACAAAAGCTGGTGTCACAGGATAAAGATCTGTATCGTCTGTATTGTAACTAAGTGGTTTACACTGTGTAAATTTATTGCAAGACAACTTGATAGATTGAGAAACCAAGAAAATTGTAAGCCTTTGTCTGTTTACAATTTCAGTGATGTTTGTTCTTTGTTTAGGAGAGATGTAAACTAAATGAATCCAGCTTACAGTGACTGCAAGGAAATGTAACTGTAAATAGAAAACAGAGCACTGGCATGAAGTATTCCAGGAAATATGTAAATGCTTACAGTCTGGGCTGGTCTCAAATTCAAATTTGCGACTGCTACTGCCATAACCAGCAGCCGTACGAGCTCTGATCTGCAGCAGGTACGTTGTGTCTGGTTTTAGTCCGTTTAGTGTAACATTTGTGCCCTTTGACCTCAGGATGGTGTAGCTCGTCTCTTGTTCCTGCTTTAGGATCAAAGCAAGAGAGAAAGAGAAATGCAAGAAATGTTAGCTGCAGCATACTGTAGCTTAAACATCTAAGAATTTGTACTCTAACCTTCAACCTCAATGTCAGACAATCAAATGATTTTATTTAGGTGACAAAGGCTCTTAAACACAAAATATTTTAATGTACTTTTGTAATGTTTTTAGTTGTAGTGTAAGATGTTTCATAGACCAGCTAACAATTTTAGGTTGTAAGAAGGTTTCCGTAACGTTACCAATAAGTATAAAAAAAGTTTAAAATGCTATTTTGAAAGTTTTAAAAAGTTCAAAACGTCCAGTTTTTAGACGTTGTATTAACATTATTACTTGGTCAAAAGAATGTTATTCAAGCTTTTTTTAATTTTGTAACTTTTTTAATGTTTAACTACTTAAGAATATTGTTTTGTTAGGAAATGTTAGCAACATTGGAAAAAAGTTCTAGCATAACTGCAAGAACATTTTTAATATCTTTGAGATAACTTTGACAGAACTTTCAAAAAAGGTTAGCCAGCATTCTGAAATTGTTCTGTTAGCTGGGGAGTCATATATATTAAGTCAGAGAATATTTGTTCTTTAAATAAATAAATATTTGTCACACCCCTATCAGACTGTGTTTTGGTTTAGCTCTATTTTCACCCCCCATAATCTGTCTGTTTGGTTTCTCCCCACGTTTATGCCCATATTTGGTTCTTCCTGTTCTTGTTTAGGTTAATCCCCTTCACCTACCTGTTTTTGATTGTATTCCCATTTAAATTGGTTTCTTTCTAGCATTCTTGGTCTGCTATCGTCTAAGTTCGTTGGGTGTTCTTTGTTCCTTGTTTCCTTTGTATGGATTTGTATATTAAACATGTTTGAAAAGGATTTCTATGTTGTAGTAGTAGTAATTGTGTACTTATCTACTCATCTAATAGAAACATTCTCAGAACAGTTAATGTTCTCTGAAAGTTTGTTCATTTGTTTATCAAAAGTGTTTTAGCAATATTGTTAGCTGGGTAAGGCTGCCTGGGCCCTTCCCAGCTCATCTTAAACCGCCACCTTTTTTCACATTTTATGGCTTCACTAAAGATTTCTGTGGTATGTTGATTCTCTCTACAAGCAAAAAACGTCACTGATTAAAACCTTTAAACCATTGTTTCCAGATGTGTGTCTGACTGGAAAAAGGACAAAAGTGGAATGAGAGAGAGTCGAGTTTTCAGTTGATTATTGTAGGGGAAATGAAAGAGAAATTCCCACAAACAGAAGAATTGCTTATGTGTCAGTATTATGCTTAACATTTATGCCTGTAATTTATAAGTTTTCAAGTGTGGGGAGTGATGTGACTTTCTGGAGCACCTTCAAAAAGTTAATTTGCATTATGCTCTATTGTTGACCTCTAAGAATAGCTCGCTGGTTCACACTGAACTGCAGATATTAAATTACCCCGCACTGAAGTAATTAATAGCAAATAAGATTTGAGAGCATCTCTTTGAGGGTTGGCTAACATGTAATAGATTAAGCTCTGCTGGGTTTCATGTCTAGACTACATATTCTAACAGGATTCCGATGCCCTATAATCATCAGATGCTGTTAGAAGGAAGAATTAGTAGTGTACAGTTATATATGATGAAGGATTTTAAATATCCTTTTGCTTATTTACAAATTAAAAACAAATAAAACAATAATGAAGGCACAGCCTTTGTTAGAACAGTGGTGCACTAAAAAAATAATATTTTAGGAGCAAGCTTTATAAAAAGCGTCTCAGGTTACGTATGTAACCCTGGTTTCCTGAAGGGAACGAGACGCTGCATCGAAACACTATGGGAACGCCTCCGGCATTTATGCACTCTGAATCACATGTCTAATCATCCAATCGAGGGGCGATATGTCACAGACGGGGTGACGTCACGACCAGGAAGCTATAAAAGCATGTGCGTTGCGCAACTCGGGTTAGCTTCGAAATGAATGAAGCGAGCGCAAGCAGGTGGTACCTGAGGTATGGCCTAGAGATGCAGCGTCTCGTTCCCTTCAGGGAACCAAGATTACACACTTAACCTGAGACGTTCCCTTTCAGGAACTCCAGCTGCGTCGAAACGCTATGGGAATGAGATGCCAACTCCGCCATTGTGAAGGGACCCCTGTTCTTTGTTGAATTAGCCATCAGGACAGAGAGCATTAGGGCACCAGGACAGAGGAACTAGGAGTGGCCTGAACATCCAGGCCATAAGCGTAGGGGTATCATGTACAACAGGCCAAAAGGTATCACGTTGGACGCTGCTGCCATCAGACCCAGCAGTTGCTGGACCTGTTTCACAGTGAGGGACTGGCCTTGCTTGACTCTTGTGACTGCAGCTAGGATCGATTCTACTCGAGCAGGAGACAAACGTGCCCGCATTGTGGTCTAATCCCATACAACACCCAGATAGGTGGTTCTCTGTAATGGAGAAAGCACACTCTTCTCTGTGTTCAGTCTAAACCCCAGCTCTTTCATGTGGGCAAGAACGACATCTCAATGTCAAACTGCCAGCTGCTCTGAAGGAGCCAAAATCAACCAATCGTCAATATAGTTTAGTATGCGGATACCCTGCAACCTCAAAGGGGCCAGGGCTGCATCTACGCATTTGGTGAAAGTGCGGGGATAGAGCAAGGCCGAATGGAAGAACTCAAAATTAGTAGGCTTTGCCACTGAAAGCAAACCTCAAGAACTTCCTGTGTTGAGGAAGGATGGGGATATGAAAGTAGGCGTCTATGGTGACAAACCAGTCCTCGGATCTGATTTGGGATACAACCTGCTTCACCGTAAGCATCTTGAACTTCAGCCTTCTGACTGAGTGGTTTAAGAGCCTGAGATCTAAGATTGGACGCAGACCCCCACACTTTTTGGGAACTACGAAATAGCGGCTGTACAGCCCCGACTCCCTGAGCTGAGGAGGGACCACCTCGATGGCCTCCTTCCTTAAAAGAGTCTCTATTTCCTGTTACATCACCAGAGCCTGCACAGAGCCCACCAAGGTGGGGAGGACCCCATTGAAAGCCGGTGGGTGAGAAATGAACTGGATTCTGTAACCCTGTTCTAAAGTACGCAGGACCCACTGAGACACCCCTGGCAGTAGTTTCCATGCTGCCAGAAAATTCTTTAGGGGTACCAGCCTCTCAAGGCTGGCCTCTGGCACCTCTAACATGAGAGTATCGGTGTCCTGTAACGGATACCCGGCAGGAGACATCCGATCTAAATTCTCTAGGGACCTCCGTAGAGGTTGCGAGCTTCCTAGATCTGCTACCTTTCGGGTGGAGACTGGGAGAAACACTCGCTTGAGGCTGCTGTGCCCTGAAGCACCAAAGGTGGCAGGGTTAACAGATTGGCCTCCAGAGGGACCTGAAGAACAGCGGGTACAGTATAATGCGGTAAAGCTCACTGATCCCCAGGTGATCACTGATCCCTAGGCTTGGGCCATGACCGATAGACGTCAGGGCCTCTGCCTCGAAATCCTCTTGGAGGAAATAACTGTCCTTAGATCTTGCTTAGATGATTTCAGGCCTGAGCATCGCGTCACCCGCACCTTTAGAGTGGGGGAACGGGAGGCAACGCTCTGTTTTTGCGTGTCTCTGTATGATAAGCTGGTACATGGGCAGGGCTGCTCCTGTCTAGCAGCCCTTTGGGAATGAGAGTGGCAAGGGAGGAACCGCTGGAACGCCTCCGCTTGTTTACAGGCCCCCTGAAACCTATCGACTACACAGTTTACTGATTTGCCGAATAGGCCAGAAGGGACCAGTGGGGCGTTCAGGAGGAAGACCCTGTCCTTGGTACGCATGAAGAACACCCATAGTATGAAGGGATGCACCGGCCTGGCCTGCTGCCATGTACCCCCTACCCACTAATGCTGATGTTGTACGCAACGGCTTAGAGGGTACGGCTGGAGCCTTCAAGGACGATGCTGCCTCGGGTGCCAGATAGCTAGCTAGCGTCTGCTCGACCCGGGGCATCGCCTTGTACTTGCGCTCGCTAAGCTCCGCAAAACTGCCATAAAGGGCGGATACAGGAGTAAAAAACGTGAGCCGAGTAAGGCCTATTCCAGGACCTTAATACCTCAGTATGGAGGTCTGGGAAAAAAGGCAGGCTCCGTTGTGGACTGGCTACTCAGAAATCTATCATCAAGCAGACTCTTATGTTGCACAGTCTGCTTCTTGGTGGGCCAGCTGATGTTAAGCTTAGCAACTGCCCAAGAAACAACCTCCACGAGCTCATCATAATGAGGGGACACTGCAGGCTCATCAACGCTCTCTACATCCAGTTCTTCTCTGGATGAGAGGCGGAGAGCTGAGCCCTCCCCCTGGGGGGAAGAAACCGCAGTGCGTGCTTCCGAACCCAGGGAAAGGGCGGAGGACCTGACGGGAGAGGCCAATTGAGACTGGCCCGTCTCAATTCCCTCCATCAAGTCGACCATGAGTGCAGCCGCCGCTCTGCCTCAACAGAAGCGGGACCAGCACCATGAGGAACGCTTATGAGGGCTACCTCTTCAAAGACTTCTTCTGGAAGTAAAAGACCCTTCTGGAGCAAAGCACCCGCATTGGCAGCAGCTCACAATGCGGACAATCAGCCCCCTTAAGAGCTGACTGAGCATGCTTCGCTCCTAAACACACTACACATAGAGCCTGTGTATCTCCACCCGTAATAAAAAGCGAGCAGGGAAGAACACACATTCTTAAGTGTTCGTGTAAGCCCTTCGTCTTTCCTTTCGATTTAGGCATAATAATAATAACCCTAAATAATAAGGATTTCTCTTAGACACACAATTTAACATAGAGCGCTTCGCTGAATGAAGGAAGCTAACCCGAGTTGCGCAACGCACATGCTTTTATAGCTTCCTGGTCGTGACGTCACCCCGTCTGTGACGTATCGCCCCTCGATTGGATGATTAGACACGTGATTCACAGTGCATAAATGCTGGAGGCGTTCCCATAGCGTTTCGACGCAGCTCGAGTTCCTGAAAGGGAACTAGCATTATGATATTGCCTATTTTCTTTTCAAAGCTTGACAAAATCCATACTATAATGCAGATTTCATGATTCACTTATGTTTAATGGTAAACATGTTGGCAAACAACAAGGCTACCCACCCAAAAACTCTGCCAAAGCCTTTATGTGATGTTAGAAATATTCTGTTTACAAGATAAGTGCACATGATTGGCACCACAATGTTGTAATTACCCTTGGAATTTTTGTAGAGCACTGACTTTCAGATTTGGGGTTAGTGCCAAATATGTATTGCTGGTGAGACATGGGTCCAGTTATATCACTGATGGCCTTTTGTCTGTTACTGCAGTTGCAAGGTCAAAATAAGACGTGTGATTTCACGGCTTGTGAGATGATACAGAAAAAATCCTGGTTTTGTCTTAAACCACAGATGTAAAAATGTGGAAATAATGATGGAAATGTAGAGAATCCAGAACATCAAGAAATTCTATAAATGTAATGGTAATGCCACACACTGTACATTTTTGTCAATTTAGACACAAATGTAGCACTAATCTACATTTTTTTCAGGGAGCCTGAAGAACCTTTAAGTATCCTCAGGCAAATGTTTACAAAAAGAAATTGTGTCTGTATATCAAGCACAGACTCTGTAAATATGGTGGGATGTTGACTGACACAATCAATCATAAAAAGAAACATAGCGAAACCAAAGGAAATGGTGACTAATGCATGCATCGCATTTGAGCTGGGTTGCATGATGATCATTTCCTTTCCTTGACAAGTATAGAAGCTGTTTCAAATATCTAGACCTTAAATGCAACAGCCACAAATGTAGTGCGTTGGGTTTCATTTTTCGAGAAGTTCTCCAATATAAATTCACTCTTTGTCTTTCTGGGAAGATGAAACTAATACCTTGCATCATATTGTATGCGTCTTTGTTTGAGTCATAAATCTTTTTGCAGGTTGCCATCATTCACCACACGCAACATCATGCGATCAGCTGGAAATCACATACAGGTGTGTCTAAAGCTTTCCTGCGAAAAATATTCTTACCATATGTCCAACAACAGCATCAGCCACCTCCTGCCTCAGGGGTTTGACAAGGCGTGCAATTGTTACTTTTCGACAAGTGTGCTATTGGTGGAATTTAATATGCTTGTCATGTTCTACTTTGACAGTCTAAATATTGCAATCTGGGCGCACAGCCTTCTCTTTTCTAAAGAAGAAATTCTGTAAATATGAAATGGCTTTCCCAAAACAGTCTTTCCATCTACACTCAGGGAGAAATAAACATTCTGAAATACGCTCTTAGATCAACATGATAAATGCACAAAATAATCACATATGTGTGCCATTCCCACCACTTCTAATTCAATTTTATGATATTCAATATGATACCAATTATGATATTTCATTTTATGATATTTGATATTGAATTTTAGAATATCACCAAAAAAATTTGCTGTAACTTCAGGGAAATTTGGACCAGAGTGCTCAAGTATTAAGAGATGCTTTAATTATATGACTGTTTCCTGTTTCATAGTTTTGTTATTTTGATATATACACACAAACTGTAAAGTATTTCCCCTGTGGCGTATAATCAAAAAGAGATTGATTTTAAATGAAGTAGCGTGGCTTTTTTGGGACCTTTGGACTGGATGATGCTCTCTCACAGGAGCTACATCACTCCAAGCATCCTGATGCCTTTTTGGGAATCCATTACACTTGCTTGATTTTGTGTGTTATTTAAGTCATTTGTTGTTTTTTTTTGTCATTTTCTTTAAAAAGACACTGTGAATGTGTGTCTTTTTTATGAGGTTTATATGTTAAAGTCTTGTCTGTAATCTGAGGGCTAGCATGCCAAAAAAAAACAAATTTTTTTAATGGAAAGGCGGTATCAGCATGTTTGGATTTAACAAACTGTTGCACACCTCCTGAGAAATAAAATTCATTAAAAAAAGTGTAGCTCTCCTCATAAGGTCAGTTCATAAAGTTTGCCCATTCAAAAATGATTCAGCAGAAACATGACAAGCACCCAAAGTGATTAAAACTGTCTCCACAGCAAATTCACAAAGAAATATTACCCTTAGCTCATACTACAGCAAATGGTTACATGAGGGCTGTTTTATTTTTAGTGCTAATTTGAGATAGGAAATTTAAAGCACAATTACTTGCGGTAATTTAATTTAACAATGTTACATTGTTTCAAAGCAAAGAAAAAATTGTCAAACATGTACAACACAGAATACAGAATACATGGTGTTATTGCAAATTTGTATTGTTAATTATAAGATGTATATTAGTAAAACTAATTAGGGATGTGGACGTGCATTAGAAATACCTGTCATTGCGTGCAAAGGCTTATACCTCAGTGGCTTATACCTCAGTGGCTTATATCTCAGTGGTCTATGAGAGGGTAATGTATTCAGATTTCTCAGGCTGTCGAAAAACTGAGCCTTGAGTGGCAAGAAAAACATCTAAATTGGATGATAAATTCTTATTTTACAACTGAGCACAGAAACCTGCCTTGCCCTCTGGACCATGTAGGGTTACACGTTGCAAGGCTTATGTGGCAGCAGGTCAGGCTAGTGTGTCTTTGTACACGCTTTAAGACTTGGACCATGGTGTGGTTTCAGAAGATCAAGGCGAATGATCTTCGCTTCTATGTTCTCCTTAGATTGTAAATCGCTTTGAATAAAAGCATAATGTCTAAATGCCTAAATGTAAATTTAAAACTGGACGTGGTTCAGGAGCTCTGCCGAGCCACCAACCTTGGCCATTCCATCAAGCAGACAGCCTGTGCCATTGGCTGTTCTATGGCTGTTTGGTAGCAATGGAGGTGCACCAAAGGCAATTTATAGGGTATCAAGGACACAACCTTTCTTTTGGATACCTCAAATTCTCCTCAATGTCTGTCTGACGATGCCCGTAGTTCCGTCATCAACAGATACCGCAAGGCTAAGAAACAGTGTGTGGAGGTGTTCAAGGAGCTCCAACCCCCTGGCCAGAAACAATGAGCAATGCCATGTTTATCCAGTTCACTGCCCACTGTCAGTGCTGGAGATCCCTCAAGAGCACTTTTCTGCAGTGTTAGCTCCTGCTACCCTCAATGTTTATGTGGCTACTGTTTCTACTAACCATTAACCTTGATTGAACATCTGTTGGGAGACATCCTTTGGTGTCTCATTTTCTGTGTGGTTCCACATGGCTAAGGTCTTTCTGTCGCACACAGGTCCCTTTTTGGAACCAAACTTTAGTTTTAAGGGACTTATCATCTTTGGCTCTATTTGAGCCTCAAGAGTCAGCCTTAGATACACTTCTGACTCTCAAAGGTGGCCCTATTATTAGCGCTTAGATCGCTCAAGAGGGTAGCGGATCTACAGACACTTTTTGTAGACTCTGCCTGTTTGGATTCTGCCCCTGGCTTTGTCAAAGCCATTCTGCACCCTAGACCAAACTATATTACCAGGGTGCTCACTACTGCCGGAATAGGAAAAAAGTCACTTATTATGCCCGGTTAGAGCTTTGAGGATCTACGTCCACAGCTCAAGCCAGTGGCGTAAGGCCTCTCAGCACTTGGTCTGTTTTGGTGGTCATAACCAAGGTAATAAGGTCACACAAACAGCACTTATCTCACTGGATCACAGATACTATTACCCTGGCCTATGAGGCCTGTGACCTACTGGCATTAGGGCACATTCTCTTAGGAGTGTAGCATCATCTAATGCTGTCTAGGGGCACTCCTAAATGAGGTTTGTGCTGTGGCAGGCTGGTCCTCTCCGCACACTTTCATTAGCTTAGGCTTGAATTCAACCACAGGGAACGAATCCCTGTGTTGGCGTTGCCACACTTTGGCCTGCACTTCTCTTCTTCACACTTGGAATCAGATGACTTATGTTGCAGATGCCTTTTAAAGTCTATGTGGCACACAACACTATGTCACATGACCTTGACCTATAAATAGGGATGATTTTAGACCCGTGCCTGCAGTGTGCTCCCATTGCGCCAAGCATCAGAAAACCGGGGTACATACAAAAGCTGAGATGTTACATAGCACTGTTTACAATGTCACATTGTTGGAAAGCAGCTTTGCAAAGCAAACATGACTTGATTCTTTTTCTATAACTAGATTTATACTGTATTTTACTGAATACCTACTGTTTGGCAAAGCTAGTTGGGTAGTAAATAAGTCTTTAATTAAATTTGATTAAAAATATTCATCCTTTGCAGTTTCAAAGTGAGTGTATAAATATACATATCCAATGTCTTGTATTACTATACTGTACCACAAAACATTGACCTTGACTGGAATTTTGAGATTGCAAGACCTTTTTGTCATGATAAAGATGAACAATGTCTTGGAGACAAAAAATACCCTTCTACAAATTGAATGTGTATGTGTGGTCCTATAGTCAAGCCATTTACCTGCTAAGCTATGGAATTTTTTTCTGTGCGAAAAAGTCTGGATGGTTGCCACTGGAGACACTTCTGGGACTTTCAATCATTTCCTTTCCTGAACAAAGTGTATTCCCTGCCAGCTTGGGAGAAGAAACTTTCCCAATTTTTGGCCAAGTTAAGTTCCAAGTTGGATCACTGATCGGGTTGTGGCAGGAGGGAAATAATTGTTCTCTTTAGATTGGCAAGCATGGGCTTAAATAACATAGGGGACTTAATGGACAGGTGGTGTGTAGATCAGTCCTCACAGCACTGGTGTCACAAGACCAAAGCTTACATGATTTGGCACTTTCACAGACCAATTTACAAAATTTACAAAAATGTCATAAGTAGCATAATATAAAAACTGATCTGCATTAGTAGTGTTTTTATACTTTCTTACATTCTTAATTGCATTTTTATATAATTTATAAAAAAAAAATACAGTAAGCACTGTACAGGTTAGTTCATACAGGCTGAAGACTCTGCATGGTAGAAATAGTGAACCAAAATCTGAGGTACTGGAACATGGCAATTCCAGGCAAGCTTTATTTTCAGAGAAGACAGATTTTACATTTAAATTAAATTACATTTCACAACTACAACTAATAATCTGAAAATGCTCCCAGATATATACAGCATCTGCATTCTAAACCAGGGTTCCAAACAAGGCCATTTTAGTACAAAATGATTAATGCTGCAAGTGTCCACAGACAGTAAAAATTAAACTGTCCCCACCTTCTCATAGTACTTGACTTCATAGTCCAAAATAATCCCATTGGGTCTCTCTGGTTCCAACCAAGATAGTGAGATGCTGTTTCTTGATGTTTTGTCCTTCCTGATGACAGTCACTGCAGATGGAGCTGGAGACAGAGACAGAGAGAGAGAGAGAGAGAAACATAAATCGGAAAAAAGAGGCGATATTTATTATTTATAGCACATAAAGCTTGACGTCCCAGGAAGTTCAGCTCATAAATTCATTCAACTATTTGTATACTGTGAATTGGTTCCTGTTCACGTAATTGAGTTTGGTCTCTACTGGGACCATTTTCAAAGTTGGAAAAGTTGTTGCATTGAAAGACAATTTGATGCCGCAACTGATAGCTGGTACTTTACTGTCCTGCAAAGAGTGCCCATTGTCTTTCCAAGACAGTAACAGAAAATCTTAGACATGACTTTTTTGTTAGCAGGAGTTGAGAACAGAGAACCTGTCTAGTATTTTAAAAATACTAGGACTGAAAGTCATGAAACTCATTTAGTTCTAGAACACTGTCCTAAAATAGTGCAGTATTTTACTATTTAGCCACACCGCTACTCTACAACTAAATATGTAGTGTGAAACATAATAGCACAATCAATGTACCCTAATTCCTATACGTCAGTTCTTATAGGGAATTATAAAAGACTTATGAATCAATCTGAGAAGATACTGACTTAATCTGACAGAACCACAAGTCATTATTTCCTTATGTTTACTCAACTCAACTAAAAATAAACTAGGATATCTTACAAACCAAATGTTTGTGATACTTAAATCATTGTTATACATAATACGTGTTACGAAGATACAAAATGTGAGTTTTGAAATCATTAATGAATGAATGGTATCAATTTAAATATACTTCTTTAATATACTGATACCCAATAATCAGATAGCATTTACTGAAATCTCTGTGCTGCATTAAAAAGTCTGTTAAAGCATTTAGTTGTAATGTCTCCTGCTCTAGCACTTCACATGGTCTCAATCTGTGATCAAAACTCAAGTCAGATTCTGCCCTCTCTTTCCTCCTGCTTGTCGCTTTTGAGTTCTTTTTTCAATTTTACAGCTCTATAATTGTGAGCCAGCATTGAGACCATAAAGGCATCTGACTCGCCTGTGTTTTAATTTTATTAGACCACAGGAAAAACATGTTGTTCTTTGAAATGTTCGAGCTTTTCTTGATTGTGATTATACGTTTTTGAAATGCTTTTTTCTTTCGTCTTTTACTCTTTTGTTAATGAATCCAGATGGACACAGTCTGTTAAAGTTTGCCCACCCCTGCACAACCAACCCCACTTCCTCAAAAAAAATTAAAAATAAATAAAATTATGGTTGTGTTCCAAAACCTTATAAAAAAATCATGATAGGTGCACCCCTTGCATAAAGGCAGTTCCAAAAGATTCTGAAGAAGGTTTTAATATGTTGGCTTCTGAGATAACCTCTGGCCAAATTTTAAGGCAGCATTAAATGAACTGTTCATAGAAAATGAAAACCTTTAATGCATTACTAATGTACTAGTTACTAGTACTAACATTACTAGTGTTCCTGTAGCTCAACTGGTAGAGCATTGCATTAGCAGCATAAAGGTTGTGGGTTTGATCCCAGGGAACACAAGTATTGATAAAAATGTATACCTTGAATTCACTATAAGTCGCTTTGGATAAAAGCGTGTGCCAAATAAATAAAGGTAAAGGCATTAAAAGAAGTTTAGGAAGAAATCTGTAAAAACATCCAAGAAAAATATCAACTATAAATTTACTAATTAAGCCAGTTTAATAACTAATATTAGTCAGGTTAAGTGAGATACGATTCTGGTTGTTTTTGTTGTCCATTGAAACTTTTTCAGTTTGAACAAATCACCTCTTTAAGGCAATAAGAAACCATCAAATATCCCGTTAAACATCAATAGCAAACAGATCCAAAAAAATATGTTGAGCAGTGCAAGAATATTGAGTTAAATTGCAGAAGATCACCTAGCTGCCCAGCTACATTCTACTTGAAACCACTTCTGCAGCAGACTAAAGAGCAGCATCTACAGGTGTGGCTGACGATAATGTGCCAGCATTCATGAAAGGTATGCTGGAGAAATAAACATTTGTAAACCATCTTACTGAAGTGCTAGGAAAATAATGACCATCTGCAGAAAGGCTCAAAGTGTCCACTGCATGGTTTTGAAGTCTTGGCAGCTGTCAGCATGGCATTAAAGTGGGTACCAAACCCTCTTTATCTTTCCCCCACCCCCTTTTATCACAAAAACTGACCGCTGGCTGGTCTCAACAATGTAGATAAACACAATGTGTATTTTTCCATCATTGTGGTGACATTTGGTCCCACAATGGTAGATAAACAAAAACACACAGAGAAAAGAGAGGAAATCAATAGCTACTGCAACAATTTTGCGTTTAAAGATGCATTTTAAGAATGTAAACAGGTCAAGAAAATCTGTAGCAATTTACTTCACAGTCCTGTTTCACCTGCAAGTGCTTTGTACTAGGTACAAACCCTGGACCTAACCCTAAAGCTAACTCTAACCCAAATTAAGTACACCTAGTTAGCAGTATTTTGCTGGATAAGTACACTCTAA
Source organism: Ambastaia sidthimunki (assembly GCA_036877625.1). Classification (NCBI taxonomy): domain Eukaryota; kingdom Metazoa; phylum Chordata; class Actinopteri; order Cypriniformes; family Botiidae; genus Ambastaia; species Ambastaia sidthimunki. The sequence goes on from JAZGTK010005770.1 coordinate 13,346, forward strand.
GTGCATGTACTCTCTTTAATAACATAATCCAGCAAAACTTTTAGGACTTAACACAAACATTTTACATCTTTGAAGAGATGTAAAGTCAAGTGGAGAGCACCCAGAAGGTGACTTGCTTATGCTTTCTTTCTGGGGAAGTGGCGCATATGCTGACTTTACACATCTATATCTTCATTCTGCTTAGGTATACAGTAGAGGTCTGGGAGTAGAGGTATAGAGAGTGGTCTCAATTTCCTCCTGTTTGGTTTCTGAAATAGCTCAGAATATGACATTCTGATATTCTAAATTGAAAAGCCAGAAAATGGGGGTGTAATGCTGTCTCTGTTCCATAAAACAATGCCTAAATCCGCAACAAAATCTGGTAGTTATGACCAGGGTTACTGCTACTATGCAATACATTTTCATGCCCTATCATGTCTTAATATGCTAAATAAATTGTTACACAATTTCTGAAAGGCCATGTCCCCCAACCCTCTCACACTAAAAAAAACCCTCCTGTAAAAAAATAACATTGATTCTCAGTATGTTACAGTTGGAGTGCTAATTATTTGAAGAAAGCAGCCTTGAACATTTCTTCACAAATAAATCATATAAAAGATTTGCAGAGTGAAATTGTAGTCCTCTTGCAAAGGCAGTAGGGATTTTATGAGGTCTCAAGCAAGTCAACTGCTCCCTATGGTAAAAGAGTGCAAAACTATGAATCCTTACTCTTTTAACCTAAAGTAGTCCAAATAGTTTCCTGCCTACTATTCTGCACCTATCACTCCACAGGCAACACGAAATTGACAGAGGCCTAAACCCCATAGGGCTAGAGAAGACTAGTCTTCATAGAGGAAGCCCTCAAGGAATGAGAGGCAGATGGGCCAAGATTCAACATCCCTTGCCTGAGGAGTTATGACCTTCAGTAAGACATGCTTAAAACATACTTGATGTTCACAGACAGCTGTGATCGCAGGATCATAGGTGGGGGGATGAGGAATGGGCTTACAGAGGTATTAAGCAGTTCCCTTTTAGGAATTCGAGCTGCATCGAAACGCTATAGAAACGGCTTCAGCGTAACCATGCTTTGAATCACGTATGTAATCAGTCTAATAGGACAGCGAGACGTCACGGACGGGGTGACATAACGACCAGGAAGCTTAAAAGTGCGTGTGGTGAATACACCGGCAGCTTCTGTCATTCAGCGAAGCGCTCTATGGGTCCGTTTCAGAAAGGTGGTTAAGTAAAAACTCTGAGTATGTTAACCCTGAATTATGGGAAACTCTGAGTTTTCAGTTTCAGAAACGGAGGTAACTCAAACCCGAGAACGCAGGGTAAGTCAAGTCAGTTTCTGAAAGAGAGTTAACCTATACTCCGAGTCTGTTACCGTGGTAACTTACTCTGTGAAGCTAACCTTGTCGGGAGCAGGTTTTCTTCATTAAACCCGGAGTTTCTTTCGGTCTCCTCCCCTTTTTTCCGCCAACCCTCCAATCACAGGTGGAGCCACGAGTATTTACGACATGTTTAATGTTCTGTTTAAATATTTAATTCATTCTTTCATATTTCTGTCTTGCAGACTGTTTAAAAGTGAAAATGGCATGTCCTTTCATACAGAATCCTGTAGACGAGGAGGCTGCATTAATTCGTGGAGAGTTACATTTACGCAGATAGAGGATTTTGCGTCTCCAAGTGGATGTTTTTTTGTCATATCCTGATGCATTTTTTTATTTGAGCGGTACAGTTTTTCTAGAGAGTAAATTAAATATACGATATACGGATTGTAATGCGCCTTGTTGGCA
>JAZGTK010005771.1:0-21844 GCA_036877625.1 Ambastaia sidthimunki
CAGACAGACAGACAGACAGACAGACAGAGATATGCATATAAATACAAACAACTCTGCCAAGCTAGGAGAAATTATCTTACTTTCCCTACACACGTTTATGCTTTCTTATTTATTTCACCCATCACACTCTTTTTTCATCAACATGTGCTAGAATATGAGGAGAAGATAAGATATATAAGATATACAAAAAACGTGAGGTAAACAGCCAGGTTATAGAAAGGTTATATTCAGACTTGTTGTGGAAATGAAAGTTATGGTTACCATGAACCCAACAGTAACACGCTCAGACCGTCTCCATGGAGAACCATATAATCATTTGTGTATGCATGCGTATTTGGGTGCGTGTGTTTATAGGCACACACCACAAGTTGCACAGGCTTGTTTGTCTGCTCCATGAACCCAGAAAATGACACACACCATCAGTGCACAGGAGAATGTTTTGGAATCACTTGAAGAAAAAATATCCCAAAGGCTTTATGTAGGTGTGGCTTAAAAGACAGTTAAATGATTATCACTCACTTTAGGGCACGTTAGGAACTTGGGAAACTTCATGACCTTCTGCTGTGCCTTCACCTGCAGTTTACACATGTAAAAGAGAACATGAAAAAATTGCGTTGTTTCTTGCCTTCTATATTTTTTATGCCCCTCCCATCACATGTTGTCTGACCCGTGTATGACCTCTGTGTTGCATCTCATCCCTGTTATTTCTGACATACGTGTACGTGGCCATCGTCCAAGCTCATCACGCATGTGGTAAACTTCCCCATTCTTTCAAAAGTCAGCAACTGCCACAAGCGAATCGTTTCGTTAAACATGTAAACTCAGTTTACAAAGCGTGATCGTGAGTGACAAGTTGAAGTCAGGTATTGGGTGCGTCAGAACGAGGTGTGACATTCCACATGCCGTGAGGAGGTCACCTTGCCAATTTAACAGTTCAAATGAATTAAGGCATGTTTGCACTGTCTAGAGGGTTATTTATATCTGTATTACATTAAGAACAAGAACATGGAAATTAAACCTACAAACATATATTAAATGTATTTACTTATATGAGGACAATTACTAATATTGTCTATCATTATTTTTTGGATTTTAATTAATAAATGCTTATATTTATTTAGGATTTTTTTCTATTTTTTTCTTTTTCTAAAATAATAATTGACAGATATACGGAATTCCAGCATTTTAGTGGCGTGGTTAATAATCATTTTAGGATGAGCCAGTAAATTATATGTTTTAATATTGCTTAAATTCCTCAACTAAACCCATGCACATTGCTAGACACTCCGTTTTCCAGCCCTATACCCTAGTTTGTAAGGGCTGCCCCGCTCTTTTGCGTGTTTCCCCTTTACTTTCACTAGGGCAGGTGAGCATCTTTAAATCTATCTCGCGTGATGCGTTTGGGTTTAAAAAAACAAACCCCGCCCCCGTGGGCCGGCCTCGCTCAGCGATTATATTAACGCCCGCCGGTGCACTCCGTTCTCCCATGAGGACTTTAAACCCATAGGAAGTTTTTAACATTCCGCAGACTGACATCAAGCTGTATGCAAGTATTGCTATTTAAAACAAGCAACAGACGTCTTTGACAAAAGCGGACAGAGACTCTTTACAATGAAGCTGGAGATCTTCTGTGCGAGTCGCCTTGTGGACAAGCCGCTGGACCTATGCGGCGACATGGATGTGAACGTGGCTTCGCCGCTGTCCACCGAGGAGGAACTGGGCTCGGATGGAGACTGCTCAGCCAACAGCCCGGGGCCAGGTGCTCCCGTTTCAGATGGGAAGGCAAAGCCATATACGCGCAGACCCAAACCACCGTACTCGTACATCGCGCTCATTGCCATGGCCATACGCGATTCCGCTACCGGCCGCCTGACGCTTGCTGAAATAAACGAGTACTTGATGAAAAAGTTCCCGTTTTTTCGGGGCAGCTACACTGGGTGGCGAAACTCTGTGCGACATAACCTGTCATTAAACGACTGCTTTATAAAAGTGCTGCGGGACCCCTCACGCCCCTGGGGAAAAGACAATTATTGGATGTTGAACCCACACAGTGAATACACGTTTGCGGATGGCGTTTTCCGCCGGAGGAGGAAGCGCATCAGCAAGAAGATCCTGAACTCTGAATCTCAGGAGCGCGCACCTGCGGATGACAGCCAGCTCACGGCGGAAAAGGAAAGCACCTGCTCGAAGTTTTCCAGCTCTTTCGCCATAGACAGCATCCTAAGCACGCCGTTTATGCGAAGAGAGCAGAACCCCGAGGGCGCATGTTTTAATACCAGACTGATGTTGTCAGCAGCCCCTCGCTTTCTGCCCGTTGTCATGGGTTGTCCGTCATCCACCGTGGCACATGCGGCGCAGACCGGATTCCAGATCAGTCCGGAGGTCTCGCATGCCTTTCCGTTCTACAGGTGTGATGCGGCAGACATTACTAACATCAATCGCATGCCAGACATACCGAATTTCTTTCCTGGTTTGGAACACATTCAATCTACTGTACCAAAGGCTGGATATCACCCCTTTAGAATAGACTCTCTGCTATCATGAAATAACAAACTCAAACAGACAAATAATGTGCACTTTCTTTCAGTAAATGGTGTGACACGATGTGTGTATGTGTGTGTTTTAATGTGATTATTGTAAAGTTTGCATACCTACTGTAATGCGGCATGTTTGCTCTTTAGTGTACAGTGTTTACTGATTCCATTTTCATTTCTTCTAAACGAAGGCATCGTCATGCCAGTGTAATGGACAAAATGTGTATTTAAATGTAGTGTGTGTTTTTGTAAAATTATGTTGGGTTATGCCTTGTTTTATGTGCGTTTAATTGTTGCAATGATGTTCAGTCTGGTGGACAACATAAGCCACCTACAGCTGTACTTACATCAATAAAAGAAAACATGAGAAAGAATAAAACGTGTTTTGTTATTTTGCATCCCTGTGGTGTTATTGATTTCTCATTGGTCATTAGAAACGTCACTAGCTCTCGAACCTATTCCAACCAACATCATTTACTTCCTTTGAGTTCATCTCAGTCTCATACAATTCATGCAAATATCTTGTCTGTTGTTTTGGCTACGTTTCTCGTTCTTTTGACTTACTAGCCTTAATGTCCATATAAAAATGTATAAAACGTAACATGTCCATTTTTGTGAAGATCATTGACAAACTACGTTTGAGTGTCTTGATTCATAAATAGATTGTTTCTCAACAATCGTGGAAATTGTAAGATATAGCCTAACGCACATAGCCTGACCACATTCTTTATGAAAACACAATTCAAATGTTGTATAAAATGCTTCATGGGGAATCAATGGAAATCTAGTCAGTTTAGCCTGATGCAGCATTCAAGTAATAAAAAGGAATCTGTTTCAAATTTAGATATGAAACACGTTTTCGGTTTGTTATATTTATAATTTATATCTACTGTTGTGTTTTTAAATAAACAGCCTAAATATTAGAAAACAAATAAATATTAAGCTACACATAATCCAGACAGTGAGTTTATTTTCGATCAATTTCTAATTATAAACTGGAGGTAATCTTTAACTATGAACACAATGAAATTAAAAGCTATTTTACAATAGTGACCTGGCAACGACTGCAACAAAGAAAAAACAACATCACAAGGCAGCAACAACTTAAATAACATAAACAGGAAATGAATTTAAAACAAAATAATAGTCTCGAATCACAAAGACAAAATTTCCCGGACTTGCATTGAAGGTATTTTATTAAAAAAAGAAGCAAAATACAACACAATTACATTGCGAGTTGTCAATTCAAACTGTAAGCGACCAGTATACCCTAGCAGGCCTATAATCAAAGCAAGCTGCTAGCTGCGTCTGGATGCAAAATAACATAATGGTCTGCACATTGAGTTTAACAAGCTCTAACATTTACATACTGGCCTAAAACACTGCAGATAACAGGCTATTCGCAAAACCACGAATTTTACCTGTCTGAGGATAAAAGAATCAGCAACGTTTTCGGATAAGACAATGCAATTATTTTAGCAAATACACATTGACCTCCATCTGAAATCACAAATTCGTATTGTTGCTAGGTTGTCTTATGCCTGCTATACGTTTTAATATTTCTATTTGGTTCTTTTAATTCTAGACGCTTCAAATTATGTAAATTAATTATGCATGTTTGCATAGGCTATTGTGTTGTTACAAATATATATATTTTTTATCCCTGTCAATTTGTGCCCTTTACGTCGAGGATTTTTTCTTTAATTTTTTACATTTAGTGTCAAAACATGACAAATATTTTCGCTGTCCGCGGTACTGAAACAGTTCTATCGTTTCCTTTTTACTTTAAGTGCCCAACTACATGATTTAGTTACGTTGACGACAATGTAATTTTCAGAGAGACCAGGAACGGGACCGATATAATATACCAGTTATGAAATATATGGTTACGAATTGTAATATATACACACATCTTAGCTGTAATGCACATGCTGCGTCATTGTGTTTTTCGATGTTTTAAACTCCAATGTTGTTTACAACATTTCTTATTTTGCAGAAGTTTTCTGGCAACAACAGCTGCCAGTTTTTTACACCGTAGAACCAGCGGATTTTTGCACAGTGCAGCGCAGATCAAATCTGCATTTGTCTCTATTTATATGCATTTTCTTTACTTGATTTTCCTATGGATATATACATTAAAACAACTTGTATGAAAACAAAGCGCCAAAGCAACGAGACCTTTACGAGAGTTTGAACTGTTGTTAAAAGATGAGCAATTCATTTTTATTACTGAAACTATAAAGAAAGTACGCAGTTGATGTGTTATTTTGTATAGTTATTTTGTATAGTTGGCAACTGATGTTTGCTTTTACGTGCCATTTAGTGCGATGCTGCAGCCTGCAGGTGATCTCGCGGAACGGCACACCTGGTTATGTATAAACCGTTAGGTAAGAATTTAACTCATTCACTAACTCGGCGGCAAAGCCACACTCATTCATACTGGCTTCTCTGGAAATAGTTTTAAATATACAGACAAGTCGTGGTTATCTGGGCATCCTTTAAGGAATAAATAGTTCAAATAATCCAAACACTTAGAAATATATTAAACTTCTTCTCATCACTGCAGCTTTGTGGACGGTACGGTTCAGTCTGTATTGGCGTCGCAACAAACAAGCCAGTATACAAACAAGTCTGTATTAAAGGCAGGATGATGACGTAAATGATAGGATTCCCAGTTTTAAGAACCGAGCAATTACAAAAAACTACGAAATAAATTAATGCATAATTGTGATACAATTATCATAAAACGTATAATTAACAAAATTAAAAGTCGCGTTATTCTTGTCGAACTAAATACTATTAATAATGAATTAACAGTTAAATGCAGGCTTTATCTAATAGTGGCTAATATATAATGTGTAACAGTCAAGTGTTTTTAATGGGATACTTCTTTTCTGAAGACTATTAGCATCACAATCACAAAATCGTCTTATTGGATCAAAGGTTGACTGGGTTCTTTGGCCTGCGCTGTGAGTAATGAATGAATAAGTCACAAGTCTGCACAGCAGCTCATTGGGGTCAATTAAACTGAAAGCAGATCAATGCGTGTATGCGTAAGAGAACACGGTGCTCTTTTACGCACATACACTGATCTATTTTAACTCCAGTCCGTGGACTGTCGTAGAGATCGTCTGTGTTCAAAGTCTAGTGCAGAGCTCAGTTTCCTCTAAAGCAGCCGCGAGTATCCGGGACGCGGCGGGGGTCAGGCGCTCAGCGGGCGGGGGAAACCCGGCGAAATACTGCTTCTGTGGCGCGGGAACATGTTTTTATCCACATCCTCACGGTAAGCTAAAACTAGGGGATTGTTGATTCGCATTGTTCAAAGAACACTTTAAAGAGTTGGGTGATTAAAAAGGGAGGGGAAAATAGAGAGAGATAAGATATCCCCCGTCATTTGAGTAAAAAAAAGGAACCTGCCAGGAGCCATAACTGCTGTGTTTATGTCGTCATAGTGCTCTGTTTGTGTCTATTAGCCTTTGTGTATTTGTTTAAGATATTATTATTATTATTATTTATTTACTGTCTAGCAATGTATTAAAATATGATTTATATGTAGGTTAATAAAAAGTCCAATTGAAAACAACAGTGATCTGGTAATTCGAGATGAATTCGAGCAGTAATACTTGCACATAAATATGATTTAAGACCATTATTGAAAGTTAATAGACGCAATAAAAATAATAATAGTAGACAAAACATGCTATTTGTCTGCTTGCAAATATCTGCTTATATAACTCATCTTGAAGTGAATACAATGACATAAAATAAACAAAGCAATTTATTAAATATTAACAATATCTGGACACTAACATTAGCAATTACGATTATGATGGTTTGTCTATATATAAATATACATACATACAGTATACACATATATGTATATACATATATATATATATATATATATATATATATATATATATGCACGTTACACGTGTAAAAGCATTTATTCAGTACTATGACGACTGTGACCCTTCTTAGCTGGCGGAAGCTGTCGACGTCCAAATGGCTAATTGGGGTTTTTCTTTGTTAATGAACGTTGGACCCGAGGGATGTGCTGTAGCCTCGGGCCCGTAAGCTGATACTGGCGCGCTGTGTGTGGTATCCAAGCCACTCACGACAGAGACAGCCTGCTTCCACTCGAGCCAAAGCCATTCCTCACTCCCCTCTCTCCCCCTTCTCCACACAGTCTCGTTTTCTGTCTTTTTCTCACTTTCTCTTTCTGTGCAATGTCTCCTTCATTTGGTGATATGACTGTCGAAGTACGTTTATTAAGAGCTACCTTCTATTTTATTATTACATTTATGCATTTGTTTAAGTGAATATTAAACTTTTTACAATACATTTTATTAGTACTTGTAATCCCTGGGATCGAACCATAACCTTTGCAGTTGAACTACAGAAACATTATTAACTTATTAACATGATTAACTTTCCATTTACATTAAACAAAAAAAACAGTATGTTGCAAAAATATATGTCTTAATACTCAAGTAGTTGTTGATTATAATTATGAAATTAGGCTAAGATAACCCTCCGAAATTTTAATTCAATTATAATCCACTTTTAATAGCCCTGTTTCTATTATATAGCGTGCGACGCAGACATTGGTCTGCGTCATTACAACTACTGTCAAGATCCTCAGTTTGTTTACGTGGCGAATGAGTCATGCAAAATGACCAAAACATCTGATAAATAAGCCACAAAGATTAATAGGTCTAAACCAGAAAGACGATGATGATGATGATGGGAGACAGGGAGTGAAGAAAAGAGAAAGAGAGGTTTGTGGTGGGATGCTGACGGATTGAGGGTCGGTTGATTTGAGGGTCTGTGCGGGAGAGTGGGTGTAGAGTTGAGTTGCAGGGGTCTGAGGGTTTAAAGGGTGGATGAGGCGGGGAGGAGGAGCGATTCCAAGAGAACAAGGCAAAGAGAGTTATTGAGTGATTGGCTGTCGAGTTTTGTTTAGTTGAGGGATCTGCACGAACTCAGTCTTTCCGTTTCTTTCTCAAAAAAGGAATTACAGCCACCAGGACCAGCGCGGACAAAAAGAACAAAAGGGGAAAAGTTAATATTGACTACGAAAACGCATGACTTCGACGGCGCAACAAACCCTATCACTTGGATGTATTTCCTCACACAAGGAGGATATGGAAGTCCTGCGTTCAAGCTATTAAAATTGTAGGATTAAGCCTAAAAGAATACAGTTACGTTTATTTCTTAGTGTGCGTAATTAAATTGGTTAGGAAATTTGGCTGACATGCATTAAGAACCGTGGCTTTTATTTTCAAGTTTTGTTTTCCTGATTCTCGGGATTAGTTATCAAATATATCGATCTTTTAGGTTTTGCGTGTTTTTTCCTTTCTGTCAACGTCATTGCCCAGCTGAGATTTATTAGTACGTCAGCGGGACAGATGACGACTGAGAGCTCCCACGAACCACTGGGGTCGACGCCCCCGGTGAGGACCAGTCCAGGGTCCATCGCACCGCATCCCGGACTGATGAACTCGATAGGTAGCGTTGAGGACCACGGCGTTGTGTCCAAGAGCAAAAAGACCAGCTCTGGACTGCGACGCCCGGAAAAACCGCCCTACTCTTACATCGCTCTCATTGTGATGGCGATCCAAAGCGCACCGACTAAGCGACTTACACTTAGCGAGATTTACCAGTTCTTACAAACTCGCTTCCCATTTTTCCGAGGCTCTTATCAGGGTTGGAAAAACTCTGTTCGCCACAATCTGTCTCTGAACGAGTGCTTCATTAAGCTACCAAAAGGACTTGGGCGACCAGGAAAGGGACATTATTGGACCATTGACCCCACCAGTGAGTTTATGTTCGAAGAAGGGTCATTTCGGCGAAGACCGCGAGGATTTCGCAGAAAATGTCAGGCAATGAAACCAATGTATCGAATGATGAACGGCCTAGGGTTCGGTTCCGCCATTTTACCACAAAGCTTTGACTACCAACCTCCCACTGGCGCCCTTTCGTGCCATGGCAGTGGCTATAATCTGGATCTGTCTGGCAGTGGGTATGAGTCAATAAGCAGTGGCCACCACAGTCACATGTCCCCCAGCTCCAGACATGGCTACATGGCCAGCTGTCCGGTCCCGGGAAACGGAGATTACGGCGGGGATAGCAACACGAGTCCAGTCCCGTCTTCTCCTGCAATAGGGAGCGCGCTTGAGGCCCACTCGCCGTATTCAGAGGGCACGGCACTATGGGCTTCTTCCAGCTCTCCCTACCTAAAACAGCCGACAACCAACTCGGGCAATTCGGTGTCCACAGGGCAGCATCCCGGCATTTTTACCTACTCTCTGGAGCAGGGTTATATACAACAAAGCGCAAGAGACAACACAGAAGTTGCAGGTAACACTCGAAGATCTATAAAACATTTTCCATTATAATAAAATTGTTGTTTATTATAATGTTGAGGCATCGAATTTCTCTATAAATTCTGATTTAAACATCACGCCAAAATCATGATCAAGCATCAAGCAAGCAGCTGTTAAAAAGGTTTTCTGTAACGAATCATCTGTAGTGGAAAAAGTGACAGGAAGGAACTCTCAAAAAGTCAAGGGTCGTCTTAATAGGTTAACTTTTAACTGTAAATAATATTTTGATTCAGTAGCATTTGAATTCATCTTATAATTTGTGCATAATGGTTCAATAGTTTTGCCGTTGAAGAATTTCGTTGGTTTTTCAGTAAAGGGATGCGAAACAACAAATTAATAAAAACAAAACGTTATTAATATTATTATTGTTGTTATTATTGCTATTGTTTTGTTAATACAAATGTCTTTTAAACAATTATAATAATGTATACTTACATATATTAAAATAATATTACAATGCTTTAACAGTAAGTGCGATCTGTGTTAAAGGTCAATTAAACTTTAGTTTAAAAAAATAAACGCTGCATAATTTTAGATCTGATGTACTGAACAATATATGTATATTGTACTTACTGTGCATGTATTTATCCCCAGTGGGTATATCGCGCTATCCAACACATTCTTCCCCCGTCGGAGAACGGAAGGACTTCGTGTTGAATTTTAACGGGATTTCGTCCTTTCATCCTTCAGCTGGGGGATATTACCATCATCATCATCACCCCCATCATCGTCACCATCAGAGCGTGCACCAAGACGTCAAACCTTGCGTGATGTAGGACGTCTGTCGTGGAGCAAGTTTTACAAAATCAAGCACTTGAGTAACTGTGAGGTGAAACGAATTAAAACGCTTATTGAAGGATTAGATTGTTATAGTGTAGACATTATATTTGCAATATAGTGCAAATATTTTTGCAAATATTTTCCTAAACCGACGGAAAGAATTACGACATAAACAGGCCGTATGTGAACTATGGAGCAAAATACTGTCCGTTTATTAAAATTAAGGACTGACAATTTTGCTTTGCCTCGTGGTTAAATGTCAGTAGATATTGAAATAGGCACATTTAACCAAAATACATTTAATCTGTACAGTGCAATGTTAACGTTAGCAATAAAACATTTCAAGGAAAGCCGTGTGTTCTTCTGCCTGACTGACAGATCATCATCTATCTATCATCTCGAAATAACGTTAGTACGTTAAAATACATAAAAAAAGAACCTTTAAATAAATCAACGTTGTAATAGTAATGGCGCTGTAAACCCATTTTTACGCACATTGGAAATGAGCAAAAAATTTAATTTTGAAAGTATGTACACTAATAATTTTTAAAAGCCACACATAAATAAACAAACGGATGTAGCACTTTAATGTATGTATCACCATTTAATTTACCAGTACAGTTATACAAATAAAAAATAAAGCTGTCTCATTATTTGAATGCGTCCTATGTCAAGAACAATTTTATATTAGTTGAGACGCAGAACAAAATGAATTTCAGAAGTTACAGCTACAGTTAAAGCCACGTGCTTAATTACGGCATGGATTTTATTTAACTATTAAGCGTGTTTTTGGTTTATTAAAAAAAAACTAAAAAAACTGAAATAAGCCGCAACGTTTTGAACACATTTGGACAAGTTACATGCTACATTAGTTCACAAACACTGATTTTAAATGAAACCTATCAAATTTAATTAAGCTAGTACTTTTCTTAACCTGATTGACAATGACATTTATTACATTAAGAATGTCAAAAACAAGTAAACTAATAAAGTTATTCATGCTGGAGAGTCTGTTAGTGGAGACGTTTTGACGGTACTCTACCACCATCTATCGGTGACGAGCTATACCTCGTTAACAGACCCGATGACTGCCAGTGTTTCTCATTATATAAACACAGTTACATAACTAAAGGGAATATTTGGAACGATAACAATGAGACATTTATGTCTACTAATAAACACGGATAACACTCATAGCCATATTCACATCAATCGCAGGAAAACACATTCCATCTTCCAAAAAAACCCAAAGCCTTATTAATAAAGCACACCGGAGGCAGGTAGTACAATACATTAGCATAGTACTCAATACATTAGCAAGCTGATATTCTTATCACAGTGCAACAAAGCATATCAAACAACTTTCCAGTAAACAAAAAGGCCAGTAAACCACATTAGAATATCATGGTTTGGGACAACTGGATTAACAGCTGGAGATCTGGAGATTTCCACAAAACAGGTGTAAAAAGAACATAGACCTTGATTCAAATACAGAGGTGAAAAGACATAGAAAATTGTCTTTACAACTTTGGTTGTAAATATATATGCATTGTTTTTATATATGCAAGTTTGAATCATGTGTAAAACATCACATACATTGTAAGCTAATTAAAAAAATGTGTGGCAATCATTCCCACAGAGATAAGCAACATTAACTTTGACCTCTTCAAATTCCTGGATTGAATTTAAAAGTTGCTTAAAGATACTAATAGAGAGCAAATTGAGGTGGCCCTCAAAACTACAATGTCGTGCAGCTCAAATATATCAGATTAAAAAGAAAGAAATCTTTACCCTGAACAAAAACGTTGCTGAATTCATTCATTATGGACATTTGTCTCATGCTCTCCTTCCCACATGCTTTGAAAACTGTGCACCAGATGTTTACACGAGGTTTTTGTAAAGCAGAGAGTTTACTGCTGATTGACTGTTAAACAAAGACACATTTAAAACAGAAAGTATTTCCAAGCTTTTGTAAATGATGTCCTCAAGTCTTTTGGATTAAAGTCTTGTTTATACCAAGGACTGTTACAACGGTATAAACAAAACTAAAATCATAGAAATTGGCTTAAGGCGGAGGCACAATGGAAATTTGTGTGGCTATTATGATTCTTAATACCACTGTGCTTATAATTTAATTAATATGTGATATATAAATATATTTTTATAAGATATATCTTAGAGTGTCTGTGTTACAGCATAATTAAACATTTAAGTACTAAATAATATTAATTAAGAATCTGAATGTACTATAGGCTTAAAATTAGTGTTTGGTTTAGGGTTAGTTACATGTAAATATTAATCATTTAATCATATTACTATAGTAAATACATGTAAGGTGTAAATAAAGTGTTCTAATTTGTAAAATGTTCTAAACATTTAAATAGAAGATTTTAAAATGCTCTTTCAAATGCTTGGTCTTTCTGAACAAAACATTTTTACACTAGACAGCAGTGCAGTGAAATTATTTTATGTTTTTGTATGTTCGGATGCAGGAAACACAAGAGATGTAATGGACATGTACAGTTTCAAAAGTTCTCTGTTGAGTGCTACTATAAGAGATATGCTGGAGATAAACCATAATCTTTGCCTAACCAAAAATGTTTAAAAACAGCTTAAAAGGTCGTGACAGGATGACTTTCATTAAAAATATGACTTGCAGCATTTTAAAGGTATTTGTTGTAACTAAGGATTGCAAAATTTGTTTACATGCCTCATAGGACAAAAATGCTCCTAAAAGCTTGAGGAGTTGAGAAAACAGCTAAATTTACATTTCTATAAGCCAAATGTTTTGTTATGTTTTACTAAATAAACAGTGGCTTCAAGGTGAGCTTTCAGTTTCAACACTTTTTTTCAATAGTTTGTATGTCTCCTGAGCTACAGAAACACTGTTTTGCCATTGATCTGAATCAGACCCTTATTACAATCACGTTATTTCTGCCTTTCATTTTCAATGTAGCGTTTAAATAGTGGGATTTTGGTCAAATAATGAAAAGACCAAATAAAAGCCCCTTTCCCCGTATTCTGCTTCAGTGCCTTTTTAATTCTAAAATAATAATTTCCTGTAGCTTTTATTAATACAGCGCAAAATGTTTTTGTTCATGGCTGTTTGTAATTCATTTGTCTTTGAAAGTGTAATTTTCAGCAATCAAATCAAACATTTCAGTCGAAGCGGTATTAAGTTTTGCCCATATGAGCTGAACACATCTTTTGAAGTCTGCCAACAAAAATAAACAAGTCTTGCCAGTCTTGACAGTACAGTACCACAGGACAGAAGTGAAACTTCTCTCACAGTCTAAATACTGTTTTTCCTCAATAACATGCACGCGGTTCTGGATATTTCAAAGCGTGTCAGCCTAATTATTTTTCCTGGAGGTTTTATATATTTATTTTATCTTCGGAATTTGGCTGTTTGGTTTTAATTACCTTTTCAAACGCACATATAGTCACGCCAGGCGTATTTCAGTATCGCGTTTCAATCATTGACTTCAGATTAAAATCTTCATACTTTGAAAGAACGTACGCAGATTACGTGCGACTGTGACGTCAGATGGGTCACGAATAGCGTCATAAACGTCATGCTCATGAATAATGCGCTTTATGCAGCTGGCAATGAGACGTTGCTAATAATGCATATTAGCTAACTGCATCTCTTACCCATTTGCTGTAGTGAATCACATTGTTTGAAGAACTCGGTGTGTGGTCTGGCTGTTCGCGTGCAGTCTGACATCTGTGGACCAGTGCAGCATGCCGCTAACTTCAGACCTGAAACCAGAGATCGATTTCTTATTCAGAGCTTTATTCGGCACCAATATCCCTCACCAATCTTATGATGGGACCCTGTAACTAATTAAAAACAAACAAAAAAATCATTTGTACTATTTATGTTTTAGATTATATAGGCTATAGTCCGTCTCAGAGGAATGTGTAAAAATTGTGCATATAGTTTTAATTGCTTTCATAATTTAGATATTAAAGCGATGATTAAATATACATATATACGTTGGTGTGTATGCATGGATATGTAAGCGTATATATACATACAAATATATACATATACATAATTTAGTTCAATACAACATAAGCCAAATGGGTGATTGTACTAAATGACCACAAGGGGGCGATCAATG
This sequence comes from Ambastaia sidthimunki, assembly GCA_036877625.1. Taxonomy (NCBI): domain Eukaryota; kingdom Metazoa; phylum Chordata; class Actinopteri; order Cypriniformes; family Botiidae; genus Ambastaia; species Ambastaia sidthimunki. The sequence goes on from JAZGTK010005771.1 coordinate 13,831, forward strand.
ACTGGAACACACATGCAGCAGGTGAATTTGGCCAAATTGCAACAAAAGCGGTAACTGTTGTTCTTCGCAGCTCCGTGCCAAATTAGTATAAAACCGCAGGACTTACTGAGATCTTAGATAGTAAAAATAAACAAAGAGAGAAAGGAGGTGAAAAATACGAGTCAGCAAATTTTTGCAATTTAGTAATTTTAAAATTAGTCAAAAAAAACCTATCCTTTCAAAACTTCAAGCAGTCTTTGGATTTAGAACTTGGTGAATTGTTTGTGATAGTTCACTTTATTATCTACATTGTTAATGTGTTGCCGAAAATGGCAGAAATATTAGAATTTCCACATGTACCTTTACTAAAATTAACTCAATTTATTAGACATTGGGTAATTAAACAAGCAACAACCTGAAAAAGTAAAACAAATGCAAATTAATAAAACAGCTTTTCGTATGTTGTGGTTAAAACTATTGTTGATGATGCTCCTGTGATATAAATTATAAATAATTTATTATAAATACGGTTGGTGTTATTGTTATATTTCTGTTTTGTTGCTATTCATTGTTATTGTTGTCATTGGTAACGATGATTTAGTGATGATGTCCTTTTATATACTTTTATGTTCTTATTTTATATGAAACATATTTATAGCATTATTTGGTTATATTTTTCATTTTATTTGGTTAATTATTTTTTCATTATTCGGTTAATAATGTTCAACGGAAATGAGGACAACACGATTAGTTTTTCTTCTTTCCTTTCTTTCTAAACAAATATTAAACGCTACATCACCCATACAAACAGCCAAAGCAACACATGATTGTTACAAGCCATTAAACCTACTTAAGCTAATATAACGTTATCTATGTATAATAGTACCTTCGCTTAATTAACATTAAGAGGATAAAAACAGAAAGCACCCCAAGGGGTCCGACTTCTCAATGTTTAACCAACCGTGTGACGTGACACCTCAAGCTATTGCTAAATGGGGATACAGTCATTTAAAAGTGTGAAGATAACTAAAACTAAGACGACATCCTGACAGGGAACTGCTGTATAAGCAGTATTTGGGTGGCTTTAACACCAGAAAAAACACATTGCCTTATTTGCATGATGGCTATTACACCTTTTGGCCAACAGAATGTATTCCTGCTCCCACGCAGTACATCTGTTTCCCAAAACCAAACAGCAATTTGCTTCAACCGTAAAGCGAATCTATTAGTGCTAAATGATTCAAATAAATCCAGAATCACATGAACGAAAACAGACATGAACGAAAACAGAGCTATTCCTGTCTAACAGTTCATGAATCACGAATATTTTACTTACTGTATATCATACTAATTAGGGCACCTTAATATATCTATTTAAGTTACTTTCAGTTAAAAAATGTGCCTTATATATATCATATTTTGTCTATAACAGTGGATATCAGCATTCATGTATTAGTCCATATCCTGATGCTGAGAAGTATTTATTGAACCTCATATAGGGGACTAAAATATATGTAATTTTTTTCCGGTTTTCTTTAACATTTTTAGTCTTTTCGTATGCTTGTGTCTGCCTTATCCTTAACTCGAGTATAGTCTGTGCTTACCCACAGGGAAAGGTCTTCGGGTACAGCCTTTCCACAAACAGCTCTCAGCGCTTATTGGTCGTTAGATGAGATAGGGAGGAGACTTGCGCAACCAAAAGGCTGAATTGGTAATTCGGTGAAAAAGTCCCCGTGAAGTGGCGGATGCGGGAAGTTCACAGGTTTTCCCTATTCGCTGACTTCTTTACTTAAGACATTTTGCTTCTTGCCTGCAGAGCCCTAAAATCAGCCTGAACCGAACTTTGGATAAAAGTTTCAAGACACGACATAGCAGGAAAGGTAAAAGTGTCGAACTTCTGGAATGCTTTGAAACATTTGGTCTTTTTCTGAAGTGAACACAGACGTCTGGCTATTTTTTACCAAATCTTCCTCCGTTCATCTGTGGTAGGAGAAGATCGGAGAGAGGGGTACGATGCAGGCGCGCTACCCCGTGTCCAGTCCAAGCCCTCTAGGCGTAGTGCCTTATATCACTGGAGAGCAAGGCTTTTACCGAGCTGCGGCCGGAGGAGGATATACCGGCATGCCTGCGCCTATGAGTATGTACTCTCATGCAGCCCACGAGCAGTATCCCAGTGGGATGGCCCGCGCCTACGGGCCATACGCCCCTGCGCAACAGCCCAAGGACATGGTGAAACCTCCATACAGCTACATCGCGCTTATTACCATGGCTATCCAGAACTCATCCGATAAAAAGATCACGTTGAATGGGATCTATCAATTTATTATGGAACGGTTTCCATTTTACCGGGACAATAAGCAGGGCTGGCAGAACAGCATACGGCATAATCTATCACTTAATGAGTGCTTTGTTAAAGTTCCCCGAGATGATAAGAAGCCGGGTAAGGGCAGCTACTGGACCCTAGACCCAGACTCATATAACATGTTTGAAAACGGCAGCTTCTTGCGACGAAGGCGCCGCTTCAAAAAGAAGGATGTTCTGAAAGAGAAAGAGGACCGGGACAAGGGCAAAGAGAACCCGGGACAAGCGTGCGAGCAGGAAGCACAGCAGCCAGTGAAGCTCCGGGATATAAAGACGGAGAACGGGGCCTGCACGCCCCCGCAAGATAGCTCTCCACCCCTCAGTACAGTGCCCAAAACTGAGAGCCCAGAGAGGAGCGGTGAAAGTGCGTGTAGCGGGAGTCCTCAAACCCAAACTCCACAGCAGGGCTTCAGTATGGATACAATCATGACAGGACTTCGAGGGTCCCCACAGCATGCCGCAGAGCTCCCGGCTTCCCGTGCTGCTCTGCCAGGCTCAGTGTCTCTGACCTATTCGCCATCACCGCAGCCTGCGCATTACAGCCCACCCTGCGGCCAGCCCGCCACTTATCACTGCAATATGCAAGCAACGAGCCTTTACACTGGGGACCGAGGCCACGGGGATGACACTTTACCGGAATACACAAACACAACAAGCGCCTCCTCTATCTCGCACCCCCATCAAAGCTCGAGTCAGGAGAACCAGCACTTGCAGCAGAACCGACTCGCACCCTGGTACCTCAATCAGTCCGGAGAACTGGGACACCTAAACGCGAGCTATCCCGCGCAGCAGCAGAACTTTCACGCAGTGCGCGAGATGTTCGAGACGCAGCGGATAGCTCTGAACAGCTCGCCGGTGACCGGAAGCAATAGCTGTCAAATGGCTTTCCCGTCCAGTCAGCCACTCTACCGGGCTTCCGGAGCCTTTGTATACGACTGCAGCAAGTTCTGACCAAACGTTTTATGAATTTCAAAATTGTTTAATATATATTTGTATTTTCCAATGTTTTTTTGGTAATTTAAGGAAACGATTAGGCAGTGAACTCGAGGTTATATGCGAGTTTGTGTTTGGTAAGTAAGATAATTCTGCTGTGGTCGTCTGACTGCACATAAGCATTCGCTCCCTGCTCGTCCATCAAAATGGACTAAAGCTAGAACTAAAACAATGTGTTAATTTATTTCATGTAAGAGCAGGTGGACCAACTTTGTAAGGCAATGTCTTAACTATTTATAATCAATCCAGTATAGAAAGGTAACGAGTGTACAACTGAGTTACTTCTTTCCTTATATTTTTTGAAAATATTCAAAATTACTATTTGTTAAATAAATTGTCGTCTTCTTGAAGTTAACTCTCGAGTGATTTATCTATTTGTAATGCCTGTTGAATTCATTAGTTAAATAACTGTCAGAGTTTATTTTTGAACAATTTAGAAAGCTAACGCCCAACAGCACGTAAACATTATTTAAACTTTTTAAAAACATGCTAATATTTTAAACATGCAAATGCTTTTCGGTATTCCCATTTTCCTCCTAAAACAATATACGTTTTGGAACCTAACTTAATAAAACACGATACTGACACGCGGGGCGGGGGACCCAAGGGGCAAAGGTTTAAAAACATCTGGAAATTATTTGTTCACTTACGCATGCAAGGAATCCGTATATTAAAATTGCAATGCTAATAAAAAACAGCAGAAGCACACCAAAATAATGTATTATTATTACATTTCAAATATCCATTAAACCATTTAATATAATAATATATAGTGAAATAAAAAATACAACTAATTGATTATTTGTTTGACAGATTTTAACGCGCACTCATTGACCTTATCCCCTCTATCCAAACGTTTAGACTCCTAAAACTTCAAGCGCCTTTTTCTAATAGATTCTACAGAATTTATAACTAGATATTCACTTATCAAAATGACACTATATGCAAATCATCTGAAACGTCCTAAAATTTTATTTACCTCTCATCAATCACATTACTTGATTTTAGACTTTCTAGTAATAACGGTTATACGACGTCTTTAGTTTTAGTAAGAATTTTACTTTTATTTTGTAAAAATAAATGTACAGTGATGTTTCTTCGTGTGAGGCCGCTAAATTAAGCGTTTTTGTTAGTTACATCTGTTGGCACAGTATAATGAACACCAGTTTTGCAATCATGTGGAATGTACACAAGCATTGTCTGGTTGGTTTTGATACAACATTTCATTTGTAAACACATAATAGATTATAAAGCAGATAAACAGCAGATGAAAGAACTGATATGGGCCAAATATGTCGGGCCAGCAATGTAAAACATGAGCTCAATAAATCTAATGTTTAATTTAGCCAGAACCTGCAAACAAAAACACTCGGTTTGCCATTACTTAGTTGACTTTTATGCTTCCCGTTACAAAGTATAAATGTTAAACAATTCACAAATGTGTTTTAACTCAAGCCAAAACTGTTGCAAACTCAAAATCATATAACTAATTCCAATATGGAATTATTCTGTTTAATTTTAAGGGTAGAATATGACTAAATAATTGTTGTTTAGTTTTATTATGTTTCCTTAACACATACAAAGCAGCTGTGAGTAGCGCTTCGTACCTACAGCCGGTGAACTTCGGTAACACAGACTGTGGAATTTTGCTGTTGCATAAGTGCTGGGCCTTCGAGTCCTTGCAGTGCGCTGTTGTGTTTATTTGATGCATATTTCAGCAACTTGAGTGCTGCTTCTAAGGTTATATATATTGTATGATTAAAACAGAAAAACAAATCAGAAAGAACTTAAGAAAAAAGACAGAAAGAACTGCGAGAAAGGGAAAAGAATCCGAATAAACGTTGCAGAAATAAGTGTCTGTGTCAGGCAGAAATAAGGTCAGCCCGAGGCGATTTGACTCAGTATAAAGGGCTTAAGTGCCAAATGCATTACAGGTGCGTGAGGGCAGTGTTAAGGGCTCGTGCCAGTGAAAAGGTGTCTTTGTTGCGATCAACTGCGTGTTTCAGGCTTAAGTTGCTCACAAGGGGAATATGATACAGCAGAAACAGCCTTATATGTGCTGAACACATTTGAACCAGATACAGATTTCCCAATAAGCCTACAAAGTTTACTTTTTTAAAATCGTATCCTGAGTATTTTGGTCTGCGCAAATAACTCATGCTTACTCTCATAATTCATTAAATAAAGTCAGTTTTTTCAGGTGCAAAGAAGGAGACGTGCTCTTACACAGTATAAAAATAGACCAAATGCAAGACAATCTAGTTAACAGTTTCCGTACAAGCGCATTAATTACTCAAACAAACGTTAATAATTGCGGATAACAATTAAAACAAACAATCATTTAAACATATTCTATAAACAACACTTAAATAAAACAAAAACAATATAATTAATATCATTAATATATAGTCTTCAAAAAGAAATTGACAATCTCCCAGATATGACAATGTAATGTATCTATGTTTAAAATGAACACTAACACAAAACTCAGTGTAAAATGGGTTTGATAACCACAAAGACAATTTGTGTAAAACAACAACTTAAACTGAATACTGTGGCCTCCGACCTAAATCACAGCTACACAATGCTGACAGTGCAGTTTGTATTTGGCCTAAATACTACATGTTAACAATTAGTTTCTCACCTCGCCCGTTTTTCTCTCACACGGTCCGTTTCAATTAATTTATGCCAAATAAAACGACGATAAACACGTTTATTTACCAGCAGAGAAAATACACTCTGATTGATCTAAAATTATTACTTTTCTATAATACGTCATAATCACATTTATTTTAGTCACATTAAAACAATTACCAACGCTTATAGAAATTCACTCATGTAACAGTAATTCCAAACCTTCTTTAAATATACATATATAAATATGTAAGCTTATTCCTTATTTGTTGCTGCGTAGGTTACCTCACGAAAATATAGAAATATATTTATATATAAACTGTTCCCAAATATAAATGACAATTTTCAAACGTAATAACATTATTAATAATTATGCTACTTGTTATTGCTAATAATTATTATTTCTCTATGACCAAATTAGCATATAAAAATGAAGTAAACATCTGAAAAAGTCTGGAGAAAGGCATTATCGAGTCATTCTGGTTTAGGAAACCCCCCCCACACAAAACAGCTTAAAAGATACGTGTCTTAACAGAGAGGATTTAAACAAAATGACTTCACCTCTGATTTTAAGCTAATTCCTTTGCGTTGCAAATCTTACAGGGTTGAAAGACAAGCGAGAGATTTCTCACTTTGTCATCCATGAAAGTACAAAATAGATTATAAACACAATATTCTATATCTATTGATAATGTTTTAGGAAATGTGATATTAATAATTACCAAAATTAGTAATTGTACATGTTTTATAATTTTGTCTGACAATAATATATAAATCAAGACTCAGTAACGAATTAACTAACAAATGTAACTGTCGCATTAGTCTGACCCATTTGCTATTGATGAGATTAAATATCTTTCAAATAACAAAAGGCCACCACAGTTATTAAATTTAATGTTTCAAGCAATCTTGATGAAGTTTCATTAGTTAATAAAAATAACTGCACATATTTAATTTAACTCGCTTTGAATGCATTGTTTTTCTTTTATCAGAAACTATGGATTGTTATTCAAAACGTTTTGAGAGCGCAACCTATTCTATTTTTATTTATGTATTTTTATTTATTTGATGTCGCGTAAATTCCTGCTTACCTGGATTTATTTGAAACCTGAATTTGTAATTTTCCTGGAACTCTAATTTTTCCCACTGCTTTTACGGGAACTTAAAATGGTAGTCAAACCAAACACCAGAAATGACCTCGTTCAGGCGTACGAAATAAATTCACTAGGACGTATAACGTGGTTAGTGGCTGCTCGGCGGCCCGTGCACCTGTGTGCGGTACAGCTCGCGACCCCGGCCAGTGGAAAGTGCTTATTTCGCTCGCGGACCGGCGAGGCACCGTCTGGTTCCAATCAGGCCCGCGCACATTGGCGCGCTGTTAAAGGCGCATAAACTGCACGTTACCGACTCTAGACACCGTCTCAAAAACACAAATACACATACACTAACCGCCCCCACTATCCTCTAAAACGACCATTCAAAGACCCCACTGTCTTCAGACATTGGTGTCAAGTGATATTACCAAAGATCATGCGCTTTAGCTGGGATGAAATATCGGCCTCTAGAAGCGTTTGGGGGTTTGATTTTACCGGCCTTCTCTCCTCACTTCTATGATACGAGTCAGGCTGACAGAGCTCATTCGTAGCTGTTGTTGCCTTGATAAAGACGAGCGTGTCACCCTTGCAAATAAACACGCCGGAGGATTTTCGCAGGGCGAGCAGCACAGCTAAATGTTTTCACTGTCAGGCTTCAGTGGCCCAGCTGCGCCCGACGTCAGAGGTGATTAAACATGAGCTGCTTTACAAGGCCGAATTACAAGGCCGAATTACAGCTCCCTGCGCTGCGCGGTGGGCCGCACCGGAGCATCTGGAACTGAAGACCGCGAGGCCTCACGGACGCAAGTCACTCCGAAGACAAGAAAGCGGGTGTGTAAGGCGCGCAGGGTTCTGTGACCGCAACGCAACCCCCGAAAACTGGCACGAGTCGCGATCTGACGCACTTAAGCATTTGTTTAACTTCTAAACGAGAGAGAATAGGGCTTAAAAGT
>JAZGTK010005772.1:0-21844 GCA_036877625.1 Ambastaia sidthimunki
GTGTTCATTATTGATTCATTGTTTGTGCAATTTTGATCTTTGTTTAAGAGCACCAGCATTTAAGGTACAATCCCCTGCGGGACTCGTGGGTTCTGGTCTCGGCTCATCGAATGAAGCGTCCGTGGAAAGGACAGGTGGAAAAACCACCGGAAGACAACGTTCCACGACATGACCCAAACAACCCCCTCTGTCCGGGCAGTGTGAGAGCCAATGGAGAGGTGAGGAAGCGGACAGCCTTCTAGCTTCTTTTCAACCTGTTTCTCATCAATCAATCTACAGTCATATTTGTGACAGAGAAGCAGTCAAGACAACTGCAGTGCAATATGCAATAATGTTTGTATGTTTATAAATGTAATGAATGAGATTTTTGATGAGATATTTGTGTTTTACCATCTGCTGTATGTTTATATTAATGTATACGATCATGTTTGAGTTTAGATGAGATGTGTCTCTTTGTGTAGCTCCACTGTTAAGAAAAAATATAAATGCATTTATAAAATATAAAAACGTTTTATTTTAATTTGATTGTATTTAAAAAAAGATAATGATAATAAATGATAATAAGCTGATAATGTTAATAAACTTTAGAGCTGCTTTATGTGTGTGTGAGAGAGCTGGATGTAAACTCCGGACTGAAGCTGATCCTTCATTCATCATTTCTGCTGTTTTGAAGGTGAATCCGCAGTATGACAGCACATTCATGTTTGAGAATGATTTTCCTGCTCTTCAGCCAGACGCTCCAGACCCGGGTAACTGTCCCATTCCTACAATCCGGTTCACAACTTCACATTTACAACATTACTGTGTTTTTATTTTAAATCATCTCCCTGATCAATCCTGGATGTCAGGGAATTTGTTTTTAAACATTTTGTACATTTTTATTACTGTTTCCAGGTTCAGATCATCACCCGCTTTTCAGAAGCAAAGCAGCCAGAGGTGTTTGGTGAGAACACTTTTCTCTTCAGGAATTAATTTACTCATCTGTAGTGCATCACGTAATATTACTATAATAATTTGGATTTGTGGGATTTGACCCTAAAAGTTTTTAAACTTTAGTGTGTTTAAATGTTTAAATGTGTGTTTCTTTACTAAGATAGCAAGCATTTGGACTTACGATTTTAATCTTGCCCAAAGACTTGCATTGGATGGATACTTTTGCATTGGACCAGCAGCCACACAGAACACACTTTAGCAATGCACACAACAACAACAACTGCATAGCAATACCATAAAAGCTACCCAGAACACCTTAGCAACCACATAGCAATGCCCTGACAACCACACAAAACACCCCGGCCTTGCAGTGAAGACTTTACACTAGCAAGTTCAAGGCAATGAGGCCCTTACAGATCTGGGTGAAACCATGTTAATATTATGTGGCTGTTTTTTAGAGCTGCTCTCATTTGCGCAGATTGATTGGAGAAGCACTGAGGGATTCTCTGTTAGTGTTTAAACTCTGTTACTTTGGCTCACGGCCCCTGAAGCAGCTCTAATAAACTATTTCCTTGTGTTTAATTGGGTCGCGTGTGGAAGTTGAGAGGAAAGAATGAAATGATTTTATGTTGTGAAACAGCATTGGAGGTTGAGTCTGGTCGAGGCCGTTGCCAGCATTAAATCTTCAGTGAAGTGTGACTGTTGTTAGTCTATTATGTGGATTAGGAAAGTAGTTCTGGCACTCCGGTTGTCTTCATTTGTGTTGAGGTTGTGCAAAATGCTGCTACATAATTACACAGAAAAATGCAAAGAACATGCTTTATAGTATATGCTTGTCATGTCAAAAGAAAAAGACAGCAGCCTCATACCTGCCCAACAAATAAAATAGATGAAATGTTTAATCGTCATATGTCTGTTTCCAATTATGTAATTTTACATAATTGTTCTCAAGATATTTATTGCATAACCGTTGTATTGATGATTTTGATAACATTTTTGGGCAGTTTGGAATTTCAATTGAATTATTTTAAAATTTCAAATGATTATTTAGTCTTAATAAGCAAGTGTATGTTATTTTTAACATGCTTGTGTTAAAAATAATATATATATCCTTCTCAATCGATTTTGTTTAAAAAAGCTTTACAAATTTTGGTTTACATCCAACACCCCTACATCTATTTGTACAAATAATGGAGGAAAATGGTTTCATTATATTTAAAATAACGCTTGCTGGATTTAAGAGATTTTCCAGTTTAATGTTTCCATCAACAGAAATAATGTTAAATGTCTTAATTCCACAAATCATTTTTCTGAACTATGGATTCGTTTTGTCCTGTTGTTAACACTAGGTGGTGCTGTTATCAAGAAAATGAATGCGGTAGCTAATTAAAGTAGTGTTTTAAAAGATTAAGGTACATTATTAGAAACTGTGAAACAGCATCTGTGTGTTCAACCATCCGGTTAGTGGCATAGCAGGAAATGACAGACACAGACTCTGACTGATGCATCTCTGATGCACTGGCATCTGACATTGTGTTCAGAATAGTAAGACTAGCGCTTGAGGCACAAACAAGTCAAAGATGGTTAATAGAGGAGGCTGACTGCCCCACATAATCCTTTAGAAAGTCTGCAGGCACAGCTGCTGGGTTTCATTCAGGGCTGAATAGTGTAGATCCAGAGTGAGTGGTAAGTTTTACATGCCCACTGTATGATATGATGAATTCTGCTTAGACCGAGACCAAGAGTAATTACAGCTGATAGATAGATAATTACTTTAGTTTTATTAACATGTTTATTCTGTAAAACTAAACATAATGTTTCCTGTTTGTTCTCAGTAAGGTCATGTGCTTTCACCCCTGGTCTGACATCACCCTCCCCCTCATGCAGCCCGCAGAGATCCGCAAAGTGATTGACAAGTGGGCGGGGCTGATCCAGGAGCTCGGAGCTACATACACATGGGTGCAGGTTCGTACATTCACTGCATACTGTCAGCCCTGCTTTACGTTCAGCTGAGTGAGCTCACACAATCTGCAGTAACTCATCTATATAAGTGAAGCAGTGGGACAGGGAGCAACGAAACAGTCGCACCATTTGTTGGCAAAAAAAATGTTCCCTGTGGAAGTGAGTCAGAGAGACATGATTGTGTAAGCGTGTGTAAGGAAGTCAGATGTGGGGACAGCGCTCGATTCGGCTCTGTCCCAGTCTTCCTCATCAGTGCTAATTGGATCAATTGAGAGAAGCTCTTCATTCGGGCCGTTTCAGTGCTGATCAATGCCGGGCAGAGCTGAGCCTTCCTGCGGCCTCTCCGGAAACATTAATGCCCCTGCAAGGGAATAATGAAACACTTCCTGAGATGTGAGTGCAGAGAATTAAGATCTCTGTGCCAAAAGATAGTCACCTCATGAGCGAGAGGCCCACTGGCTTTTCAACAGTCTAGATTGAGTTTAATGACAGTATTCTGTCTAAAGGGGGACATATCTGACACAAATCATATCATTTAATTTTTTTCTGAAGTTGATTTTAATGTTATTGAAGGGTTTTTGTGGCACAAATAGTCACAATTTAGTTTTGCACCTTCTGTTTAGCCTTGAGAACTAAATAAGCCATTTTTGTTACTGTACCTTTAAGACATCTATTTGTAAATGATCTCTCTTATGATTGGCGGATTGTCTTAAAGCTAATTTTGCAGCACTATTAGAATAACATAATAGAAGCTTCTTTTGGTGAACAACAGTGTCTGTCTTTATTATTACGCATTATTACTTTATCATGACTGGATGAGGCTCATGTGCTGAACATTGTGTTGATACAGCGCCCTTCAGAAGTACTGGTGCAGTAAAAAAAACAACAATTGCTCTGTTTGCTGTGGAGTCAACAAATCTTTTATAATTAACAGATATAAATATAAAGCAAAAGTACAGAATGTCACATTTTGTTATTTGGCTGTTTCAACACAGAAATGTTTCACAAATATAGAACAGCAGAGTTTCTCTGTCTCATGTGAGTGTAAATATTGGGACACAGTTGTGTTTGTAAGTGATCAGCTGTGTCTGTTATGTTCATTGTTACACATTAAAAGCAGAGAATGTGTGATATCAGTTCTGTCTGTTGCTTCTGCAGTCTGAGTCTTCAGTGAGAACTCACATAAATCAAGATGAAGACGGGAGATCTGACTCATAAAATATTTCTTGACTCCAGAGCAAACACAGAATTTTTAATGGTTTAAATACCTATGGAGGACACTGTATACATATAAAGAAGAATATTTTCAGTTTCTCCTGCTCAGGTATTGTCACATGCTGATTCCTGCTGCTTAAGAACACCAGTATGCAGGAGAGGAACACACATTGTGATAGTGAGAACAGCACAGAATAAAAAGATCTCTCAAAGTGGTAAAGAACATACTGACCATCTCCAGAGTAAAACCAGCACACTGCTCTGATGCATGAAGGCATCTCGGTGCCTTTTGGCATTTATGGAGCTCCTTAGTTACTTTGTACTCCACAGGAGATGTTGTTTTTCTCCGCAGGCTGAATTGTACTTTGAAAAGTTTCTAAGTTTTAAGTTATTTACCTTTGGCTGGTAATTTCTAAAACAATGTGTGTGGCCTGATGCTGACACAACTTTTCCACCTGTGTGATCATCTTTTGTCAGAAAGTTCAGAAAAAAAACAAACAAAAACAAACAAACATGCATTATATTTTATAGAGGTCAGGCAAATTCTGCAATATTTCTGAAAACACTTTATAAATCAAAACCTTAAAATAACAGCCATATCTTTTGATTAACTGTTCAGATATTCACAAGTATTTCTGTTAGACTATCAGAGCAAAAGACAAATATCAAGATCTGACCAGCAGTTTTATATGTTATATGTTATATTTATCATTAGAAGAGTGTCTCAGAAAAGCTTGGGAACGTTTGTTGGCTGCTGGTTGTTGGAAAGTGAACCGCTGCCTCAGGCATTCAGATATGTGCATAACTGCCTTTAAGAGCAGCACACATTTCTGTGTATGTTGTGTATGTGAGGCGTCTTTTTCAAGTGCCTGCTTATAATGCTGAGCTTCTCATGGCCTTCAAAAACACAGCGTGCAGTGTGTTTAAAATAATATTGTAACTGTATTAACATTCAGTTAAGCTGCTGTGGAGTAACAGACCCCATGAGACATCATCATAGTGTGGTTATGTAAAGAAGGTTATTCAAATACAATTAACAGAACATTATCTGTTGTCAGAGGTTTTTTGAAATTGGTATAGTAACATTTCTGTTCCTGAATTGCTTTTCTGAGTTACACTTTATATATTAGATGTCTTTACATAAGAAAGAAGAGTGTGATACATGAGGTTAACAAATATCTTGGAAACATCCTTCCAAGCTTTTGAAGCACAAGCACTAAATCACTGCAGTGTGTTTAGGGAAAAGGTCATTTTCTCCTGTTCCTGATTTCAAGAATGCACTGTTAAGATATAAAGCATTTGCTTTTGAGATGTGCAAATGTTCGATTTAAAGGGGTCCAGCAAGTTTAGCGTGCAGCTATGAATAATAGCTAATAGCAGCTCAGTGTTCTCAGTGAGGAACAGCATCACATGAAACAGTAATGTGTATTATTGGCATATTTCAAATAAACAATAACATACTAAATTAACACTGAGACTCAAACAAAACGAGAAAAACATAATCCAAGCATGTAAATATTTACATCTGGTATATTTATTTCTTGTATAACATCACATGGAAATAATCAAACAGTCAAATTTGGGATTTTGACTGAGGAAAAATCTGAAGAATTCCTCACACTGATGATCTGTAGCATTTCAATTTTATTTTAATCTTTCGATCTTGGCCAAATTGTCATGTATTGTTAAGCCTCTGTCAATAGCAGAACATCATTCACTTGTTTATTTAAATCATCTATAAAAGCATTCTTACATAAATTGCATTGTATTTACAGTAAGACGTGGAGTGAATTGTACAGTGGTGTATGGCTCTGCATATGGCTGGAACAACACCAGCTCCCCAAATTCACATTCACATACAAAAGTATTTGTCAAAAGTCAAATAGGACATATCTGCATGTTCCTGTCATTGTATTGATTGAATCTCAAAGCTGCAGATGTCATACCACATTCTTGACATCATCCAACTTTAGAGGAACTTGTGTAATATAAACGGAGCAGACCAGAGCCAGTGTAAGCCAAGCCTGTCATAAACAGAACCCTAGAGCAATTTACTGTAAAGGTCAAGTGTAATAATGGTTGTTTTGGTTGTAGACCCAAATTATTTGCATACCATGTGGGACACAAGCTGTCTGCTTCTTGCTTACAAATTTTTGTTCTCATTGCAACTGTACTGGCAACAAAATGGGTCATTTTAGCCTGTAATTACTTTTCTATTTGTAATTTTGTTGCTTACAGTAGGACAAAAAATTTAATTTGCCCTTAATTATAGTAAAGCAATACTGGTGGATTGAAAAACCGCATAACAGAAGGGGCGACCAACACAACAGCAGTACACAACTACAGTTTTGTTTTGTATGACTTCATAATGACATTTTTCTATTTACTTTGACAATATTGTGTTTCCGAAATCTAATACTATTTAAATTACACTTTCATAGACAATACCCCACTGTGACCTTTTCTTTGCCACGGAGAGAAAGTATATTTACATCCTTAAATGTCAGATACACAAGCAGGGAGGAAACACAACAATTGACATTATTTTGTGTAGCTGCTGTTAGTTTGTGTAGCTTCTCATCTCGTCACATTCGTTAATATCACCGCACAATTAAACAAAGAAATGTGGCCTACCACAGCTCAGTGTGCCTAATCCTTAAAGTAATAAAAGTATTCCCTTGAAAGTGTGTGATCTGATTTCAGCCAGCTTCAGGGAAGATACAGGTTTCTTTAGAGCCAATCACCTTAGCAAATGTCATGTGATCGATCACTGTAAAGCCACAGGTAGATGATGTCACGGCTGATGACAATGCTGATTGGCTAATGGCAGCAAAAGAACTTGACAGTCTCAACTAGTCCTCTACCATCCACTGCAAGTTTGCATTTAAATCTGACTCCATTCTCTTCTGAAACACCATAAAGTCTTTGATAGTCTCTCCAATGTTTTTGGGTTGCAAAAATAAATAGTAAAAAATAAAAATTGTTTTGTGAATGTTTGGCTTTTAATTTTAATGACATCTACTTAACCATTCAGATATCTCCAACCAGGCAGCAAATCCCACCCGCTCAGTGTTTAGGAAACACTTAAAGTATTAAAAAACCTCCCTCATAAATCAGAGGGAAAATAACATTCAAATCGACTCAGAAAGTGACCCGTAACGAACGTGTCCAAGTGACGAGGCGAGTAATGGGCTGGTGAAATGTCCACGCATTCATTATGTTAATTACTGAGAAATGATGCATGGAAATGAGACTGTGCAGTACTTGAGGATGGCAGCCTGAATTGATTTTGATGGAGTGTCATCATCACAGAATATCAGCCATTAGCATTAATATCAGAGCTCATCAGCAGCTCTTCTGGGAAGACCAGTTGAGCTGAGACTTAACTCCAAATGTTAATGCTTGTTTTTTATGCATCTGGGCAATTTATTTACACTCAGAGGAACGCAGGTCATAAATGTAGTCTAGTTTGCCTGTACAACTGTCAATTATGAACAACTTTTAAAGGTTAAACTGCATTTTGAATGTGTTTCGTGGTCATTTACTCAGATGTCTGCTGCTGTTGATGTGAGAGACACAATAGATTTATTAACATTTTCTTAAACTGTAAATGTTTCATTCTTAGACATGCCAGATAAAAATACATTATGAATAAGCGTTGCAGACTGTCTTCAAAACATGATAGATTTACATTATAATTCTGAACTTCAATGCCATCAATATAGTGGAGGAGACAGGAGGAAAAGTTTTCACAACAGTAAAAAAAAATGATGTGATCAATAAGTCATGTTTTTACATCATTTTAACTCATCAGAATAAGTTGAACTTTAAGCAATTTTAACTTATTCAACTTTATAAGTTACAACAGCTCTACACCAGCCAAAATTTAAAATAGAAAGTTAAAATGACTTGTACAGCCAATTTGATTAAACTTAAATTTAAGGCAGCAAAAATGTTTTAGAGTAAACAGAAAGTTGTAACAAAGGCAGTATCTAAACCAGTCCAGTATGCTTCTTTTTTCCAGCAGTGGTTTGGGATTTTGATTTAAAATGCATAGTATAAAGCAAAACATCATATTTTTATAACAGCTGTTGGATAAACACTAAAACACCACACTGACCCACATGAAGGCAACTAAACAATCTTTCTGAATGAGTGTAAATAAACTTTTTTTCTGTTTAATAAGAGTGAAAATATCAAACTCATGTTCCCTTTCAGGAACTCGAGCTGTGTCGAAACGCTATGGGAACGCCTCCAGCATTTATGCACTCACGTGTCAAATCATCCAATCGCGAGGTGATACGTCACAGGCGGGGTGACATCACGGCCAGGAAGCTATAAAAGCACATGCTTTAGCACACGCCCCCAGCTTTTTTCATTCAGCAAACTGTCGAACTGTTTGTCAATCTGTCTCTCCCTCTATCTTTTCTCAAAAAAGTAGGGAAAGTATTTAAGTTAGAATGCCAAAGGCGAAGGGAAAGACAAAGGGCATTAGTAATGAGCAGCAGTGTTACAGAGCTTGTGTTCCGCGTTTTATTACGGGTGGGGATACACATGTTCGTTGTCTGTATGGGAGCGCCTCTCTATGTGCACGCTTTGTTCCTGGAAGGCTCTTCGAGGAGGGAGCCTTCATTAGTGTTCCCCACGGTGTTGGTCCCGCTCTTGCTGAGGCAGAGCGGAGGATGCATTCGTGGGGTTCACAATTGGATTTGGTGGAGGGAATTGAGACGGGCTTGTCCCTATCTCGTTCCTCACCCACCAGGTCCTCTGCTCTCTCTCTGGGTTCGGAAGCCTGCACTGTGGTTACTTCCCCCCGGGGGGAGGGCTCATCCCTCCGCCTCTCATCCACCAAAGAGATCGATGCAGAGAGCGTTGAGGAACCTTCTGTTGCTCCCCGATTTGAGGAGCTGCTGGAGGTTATTATTTGTGCTGTGGCCAGTGATGGCAGTTTTCCATGCTCTCAGACACTTTCTCTCGGACCTGAGAGACCACCATGCTGGTCCATGCTGGTCTGCACCAACAGCACTGCAGTGGTCGCTTATATCAACCACCAAGGAGGTCTGCAATCGCGCCCCCTTCGAATTCGCACACCAGATCTTTGTGTGGTCCTCTCTCTGAGAGCAGTTTATATCCCTGGATATCTCAATGTGGGAGCAGACATCCTGTCGAGGCAGTGGCCGAGGCCCGGGGAATGGATGCTTCACCCATTAGTGGTGAAACAGATCTGGAGAGTTTTTTGGCAAGCTCAAGTAGACCTCTTCGCATCTCTCGAGACTGCGCAATGTCCACTATGGTTCTCTATAGTTCATACAGCTCCTCTGGGGCTGGATGCCATGGCACACGCGTGGCCGAGGCTGTGTCTGTACGCCTTTCCCCCGATTGCTCTGCTCCCGGGAGTTCTGGAAAAAATACGCCAGGACGAGGTATCTGTGCCCCTAATGGCCCCTCGCTGGCCAACTCGAATATGGTTCTCAGACATGGTAAAGCTATTAGACGATTCTCCGTGGGAGATTCCCATCAGGAGAGACCTCCTTTCTCCGGCGGCAGGTGCCATCTTACACCCCCGCCCAGAACTGTGGAGATTTGGGTATAGCCCCTAAGGGGGCGCAACTCCTAGCGTCCGGTCTCTCAACCAAGGTTGTTGAGACCATTCTACAATCCAGAGCTCCCTTTACGAGGAAACTGTATGCCCTGAAGTGGAATCTTTTCACTTCATGGTGCAGAGAGTGTCGCCTGGACCCAGTTGACTGCACCATTAATGTGGTCCTGGACTTCCTGCAGGCCCGGCTCTCTGCAGGGTTGGCCTACTCCACCTTAAAGGTTTACGTGGCGGCTATATCCACTTACCATGCTTCATTAGGTGGCTATCCTGTAGGTAGACACCCTTGGGTTACTCATTTCCTACGTGGTGCATTGAGGCTGAGACCCCAGGTACGATCTTGTGTCCCTCCCTGGGACTAGGCTGTAGTACTAGAGGCTCTTTGTGCTCCTCCCTTCGAGCCAATTGAGGAAATTTCTGATCATCTTTTATTGATCAAGACTATATTTCTGTTGGCCATCACTTCTCTGAGGAGAGTGGGTGACCTTCAGGCCCTTTCTGTGGCACCTACCTATCTAGACTTTGCGCCCGGTTTGGCCAAAGCTTTTCTATACCCAAGACAGGGTTATGTCTCATACCTTCAGTAGTACTACGGCTGGTCATGCTTCAGGCCTTCTGTCCTCCTACCTTTCGGGAGCATGACCAGAAGAAGCTAAACTGTGTGTGTCCAGTGTGAGCAGTAAGCGCGGTCTCCCCGCGACCAAGCAGACACTCGGTCGCTGGATTACTGATGCTATTCGCACTTCTTATGAGTCCTCTGGTGTCCCCCCACCTAAGGGGACCAAGGCTCACTCTACTTAGGGTATGGCAGCCTCTAAGGCCTTTTATGCAGGTGTCCCAATTCAGGACTTTTGAAGAACTTTTGTTAGGCACTATGGCCTTGCCACTTATCCAAGCCACTCCCGGCTCCTCTGTTCTCATGCCCTAATCTGTGCAATTTCACACAGGGGGCAGGGAAACCATCAGTATGGATAGTGGGCATCTCGTTCCCATAGCAGCTTGAGTTCCTGAAAGGGAACGTCTCAGGTTACGTATGTAACCCAGGTTCCCTGAATACTTCCATACCATACTTCCGGTACCCCTTGCCCGTGCTCGCTTCATTCTTTTTGAAGCTGTGGGCGTACGCTAAAGCATGTGCTTTTATAGCTTCCTGGTCGTGACATCACCCCGCCTGTGACGTATCGCCCCGCGATTGGATGATTGAACACGTGACTCAGAGTGCATAAATGCTGGAGGCATTCCCATAGCATTTTGATGCAGCATCTTGTTCCCTTCAGGAAACCTGGGCTACATATGTAACCTGAGATGTTTCTGTAAGACACGTCTTGAGATATGTGTGTTTTTTTCAAATATTAACCTGCCCTGAACAATATTCAGCGGAATAAAATGTAATAACTAGCCCTGATCTCCCCTAAATCTACACATACTGTAAATGCTAATTGTTACCAATTAGCTAACTGAAAGATCTGTTATATTTGACTATCATTAAATATTCATCTTTCATTAACATTCAGCAATAGCAAACAGCACAGAATTGCTTCTTCTCTCAGTGGGGTTCAGGTTTTGAAATTCTGCACAAATTCTTGAACCACATTTGTATTTTTGAATGAAGTGTGTTTGCTGCCTCCTATTTTTTAACCAAATTGTTCCACAAGTCTCCCAAACATGCAAATAATACATAAAATACAGCAAAATCTGAGGACTAAATATCTAGGAACTGATTATGAACACTTCTTGATTGAATAAAAGGACATTTGGTATGACAAGGTACAAGTAATGTGTACATATTTACATTTATTCATTTGGCAGACGCTTTTAACCAAAGCAACTTACAGTGAATTTAATGTATACATTTTTATCAGTACTTGTATTTCCTGGGATCAAACCCACAACCTTTGCGCTGCTAACGCAATGCTCTTACCAGTTGAGCTACAGGAACACAGGAATGTATGTACATATACAGTAGGTACGTACATGAATGTAGTTAATATGACTGCAAAGAAACCTATAGTTGTGTTCTTTTGTTTGGGCATTTAACAGATGCTCACAGTAATAGATATAAAAATACAGCAGAACTCAACTACAGTATCGGACAAAAGTTTAGAATTACTTACTGATTCATTATTCACATTTCTGAATAATAGTAATCACATTAAAACTATCAGAATACACAGAGGTAGATAATTCATTAAAGGGGACATTGGGGTTGGTATGATTCTTTAAGGTCTTCATGAAATGGCTGTAATATACTTTGGTTAAAATTTCTCAATGGTCATTTGAAACAACACCTGTTTGATCTAGTCAAAACCAGCTGTTTGCAGTGGCCCATTTCAGTGCATGTTTCTTTAAATGATAATGAAACACAGTAGCTTTTGTAAATGAAACTAGTTAAAGTCTGCAAAAAATGTCTCCAGACATCGTCACCATGTCATAGTTTCATTCTGTCCAGTGTCACAGTTAACAGTTGTTTCATTTCTCTCTCACTCTCTGTGCTCACATAGTTTAGTTCAGTTGAATGCTCAATAAAGCTGTTCTCATTCACATATTATCTGTTTCTGTCTTCAGACATTGAAATGATTATGAAATATAACCACTGAACGCGAGCCATTAAAACTAAGCAGCAGTCACTTAAATGCTGCTGTTATGCTAAAACCTGATTTATAAATCTGACAGAAACACCATAAACATAAAGATGCAGTTGTGCAATGATTTCTGATATATTTACATGCTGAATTATCATTAGAGAGAAAGAAGCGTCTTATTTGTTTTTCTTACACAGCGAGTCTCCATCTGGTTTAAAATGACATGCACAACAGTGTACTGAAAGAAGTGAAGGTTTGTTGAAATAGTCACTAGATTTGACGCTAGCAACTATAAATGTTCCTTCATTAGTTATCATCACTCCCTGTGTACTAAACCAGGAAACTCTGTATGTGGAGGTGGTCTTATTGAAATAGCTCTCTATGTAGAAACCAGCTGCAATTGAAACAGCTCCCACACAGTTTCAGACTCAGCCCACAACAAACTGACTGCATGTTTTTAGCTTTTTCATGCAACAAAGTTTGAAACTTTCATCCTATATCCTCTTTTTACATTTCTGACCCTTTGTCTCTGATCAGCTGTAAAAGATTCAGAAAACATTTGTCTGAGTTGCACCTGAAACACAAGTAATGATAGTCTCGTAAATTAACAAATGATAGTAATGATAGTCTCGTAAATTAACAAACTTTTTTATGTACTTTGCTAATAATGCTTTGGGGAAACTTGCCATAGAGATTAAGTACGATTTACGTGCTACTAACTTTCAACCTAGTGCTCTGGGAAAATCTGATATTTATTTGATAATAAATCTATATCCCAAAACAACTCAGAAAAATATTAAAATGGTTAATTCATAAATTTAGTGAGTTCTTATTTGTTTTGCTATGTGGAGGTTTGTTTAATGGGAGCTGTTCTGTTTCATTTATTTGAAGCACACAGTGTCAGACCTCCACAGAGCTGGAGGCTAAATTCATTTGCCATACCTGCATCACTTTAGTTAATTATTCCACCCTTGCAGAAGGTCCATAACACTTTTTTCTGCTTTCATTCTGACAAAGTTGCTAAAGGTGTGTAACAGTTGAACACATTCACCTTTTTGATTATCATATTAATTAATCTTGCTTACTTAGTCGTGTAATTTAAACATTTGACGCTTCCACCCAGAAAGACACTCAGCTGATTTAATTAGAAGTCAGATGTAGAGCGACTATCTGACGGATTGTGTAGCATGGAAAGACATCTTGGTCGATTGTCACTTTCATTAGCTTTGTTTGTACATGTGTAAGAGATGCAGTAGTTAACGCTTTATAGTAAAGATTACAGCACAGAATATATGACCACAGCTGGTTTTTACAGACGGCAGTTTAAAAAGTTTCAGTCTGGCTTGATTTAATTGGCTATTTAAGAGCTGATCCAGCTTTGGCTTTAACAGTAATCACATCAATGTCTGATAAAATGGTTTCACTGTGACTTTTAAAGGGACAATTCACCCAAAAATACAAATCTTTTATCATGTCTTTACCCTCAGGTTGTTCTCATTCGCACATGCATATATTCTAACAGCCCATAGTGTGTCAAGACTTTTTGTTTAAATATGCAGAGGTCTAAAGGTTTAAGATGAAGTAAAGATTTTCAGCAAATAATGAAAAATTCGGTCAGGAATTTCAATTAAAGCTACAATATTGAATAGAGTAGATTTCCAGAGAGTAATTTGTGGTACTTTAATGCTGTTTTTTGTCCTTTTCCCACACTATATGGTTGTGTGGGAAAGTGCGGCATGAACATTCTACAAAGCTTCCCTTTTAAAGTTCCACAAAGAAGAAATTGTCACGTGGGTTTGGAGTGGCACAGTGGTGAAAAAAATGACAATTTTAATCTTTGTGTGAACTGTTCCTTTAAATGGGTATTTTGAAAAGTCGTGCTGCCAAAACAAGAATCCCAAAAATAAACAAGGTTAAATTCTCTTTAGGAATTAGCAATTTCCATTTACATTCACTGAGAGACTTGCTACATGGCAGCCTGTAACCTCTCAAACATACAGCCCAAGCTACAACTCTCTCTGGATGTGGCAGACGGCCAAACACAACCTGTACAAACATTCTTTGACATGTAAATTCCAGCTCCCGTGTCAACAGATCATCTTTGCAGTGCGAGATGCAGAGAGTCAACTTGCTGAATTATGCATCAGCGTGTATGATTAGCTTCCAGCTGCTCTCCCGGTAATTGAAAAATCACCCTTTTGTTTGTGGAAGTAAAATTGATTAATTGTTTGGTTTGGAAATGTGGCAGAGCAGGAAGTTCATTTGAAAGTTTGGGGCCTGGGCTAAAGTTTTTAGCCATTTTCCCCAAGAAATGTACAAGTGTTTGTTCAGGGTGGCAATCAGGGGATGTTGATTTAGCCTAAATTAACAAAAAGGCTAAAAACTTTGGAAGCAAATGTTCCTTTGCAGTTATTGATAAACTTAAAATTTGCATAAAATACAGAAAACTATTTGTTTGAATAGTTTTTTCTTATACAATATCTTTGGTATAAGCTTTGAATGACAAAAGCAGTCAACACAACAATGTTTGTTAAAGTTGAGAAAAAGTTTGTAAAAATGATGTCACTTCCTTAATGTCACAGTTTTATACACTGTCAATTTTTTAAAAGAAAAAAAATATTTGGTCAACAGAATTGGCAATAATATCCTCTGTTTTATCATAAGAGACACATGGTGAAAGAATGACTGATTCGTTTACAAATAAACCTCACAAACTCTTTTTGAAGGTGCAAAATTGTTAAACCACAAAGTTAATCATTATAATATTTACTGTGTGATATAAATACATATTTGTGCATTAAGGGCATCTTTGTAATTTGATTGCAGTGACCCGTATATCGTTTCAGCCAATTACAGGGGCTGTTTACTCCAGTAATAAAACGATGAGCAGTTAGACCTCTGAGAGAGGCGGCAATGAGCTGATCCTTCCGTGTCTTTGACTGAAGGTCAATCATCCATCACCTCACAGGTCACACTGGCTCCATCACTTTTCCCAGCATGCTCCAATCATAAGTGTGTCACCAGATTCCTCCGAGGTGATTCAGGCAGTGTTTACAGTCATTGGTCAATGAAGTTTTAAAGAAACCCGCCTCACAAGTGAAGCATCTCATTGTTTATCTGCACACTAACAAGCTGTCGTTCTGCTAACCATTAACCTCATTACAGATTTTATAAAATTATTTAACCAGTTAATTAGTTAATTATAAACGGTTAATAAGTTAACAATTAAATGTAAAATATTTAGATTATTTAGTTTATTTAGTATTTAGTTTATTTACAATATTAATCCTGTGATGAAGCAAGTTTTGAAATCATTCTGACAAAGCAAATGTCTTAAAACACCTCTTGAGAAAATATTAAAGTGATACTTGTCTGTACCCTTAAACTTTACTGCAGTAGTTGAATAAAAGAAAATTACATGGTAACCAAAAGTCCCAGTGTTAAAACCATCATTTTTAAGACTTTAAATGACTCCACTTGTTCTTTAACTGGACATAAAAAAAAAATCACTCCATTTACATCCAAATGGCCGCAAATGAAGCTGTCAGAACAGAAATCTGCTGTCCCCTCTGAAGCCAGTGAAGCTTTCACTGGAACAAGACTCCAAAATGCACTTTAATGACTTTTAAAGGGACATCTCTGGATGGACAATTGTATTTGGTTGTGCTGTTCAGCCCTCTCAACTGAGTTGCTTATATGTTTGTTGAAAATAAGTGCTTGTTGGATGCTCAAGTATTTATAGAGGTGCTAAAAAGGGTTCTTCACAGCAACCAAAACAACCATTTTTGGGTTTCCCAAAGAACTCTTTGGTTCTTAAATAACAGTTCTTAAATAAACCATTTCTTTCATAGCTGTTTATAGTCTGTAGACCCTCTTTCCACTACATAGAATCTTTAGTGGAACATGAAGGTTCTGTGAATGTTAAAGGTTCTTTATGAAACCATACAGCCATACAACCTTTTTGTTGGAGTGTGTCCAGCACACCTGTGCAGTACCGTTCTGATTTCAGTGTCATGTTGGGACAGTATATATACGTATATAAAGCTTGTTTTAAAAAGCCTGGATAGTTGACTATAAGTGAAATTTTATTTCATTTAATTTTGTTAGACATTGTAACTTTACAGCTTTAGGTTCTCTGGAGTTCTCCAAACTGCAGTCAAGTTACCTTTGTTTTGCAGAGCAGCCTGGTTTGCATTTACACTCAAAATGGCCTCTTCACTACACAGGGCTGTTTGATTTATGATGCTCCACACACGTATTACTATGGAAAGTCTGACATTTGTTTTCATAGGGAAACTCTGAGCATGTTGCATTAATTAGGGTCTTTCTATGCCCTCACTTATACTTGACTTATTTAAAGCTGGTGGAATTGGATAGGGGAATTAGGTTTCTCAAATGTTTCTCATACTTCTCACTGATAACTATTCAAGAACTAAATGGCTTATTATTTCAATAATTTTACTACACAATTTAATCTTACACTTTTTTAAACATACCATTTAATATGTATTAAGCCGATGTTGTTTTCCAAATTGACTTACAAGGTGAGGAAAACAATGGAGCTTTTTATCACAGGGAGGCAATAATATGAGAGATGCTGTAAGAAGTTACAGAGTTCAAATGACTGTTAGAGACGACACCTGTTGAGAGAGAGAGAAAGAGTTTGAGGGTTTTATTCCCACAAACAGCATCACAGATATGAGTTGATTTTGTTTGATATAAATGTTGTTTAATGCAACTAAAAGGCAACCTTAGAATGACCACAGAACTTCAGTAAGAATTTAAGATTTTACAAACCTGGAATATATATATTTTAAAGGACATCCTAGTCCAGTGTAAAAAGACACATAACATAAAGTTAGGGGCACAAAACTGGACCTTCAGTCACGGAGCAAGTAATTTTGATGTGGTTTGATGTGTCATCTTCCACGTTATTCCCAGCACTCGGATTGGTTTATTTTCAGGGGAAGCCACAGAATGCCTTTAACCACAATGTCTGTTGTAGGTTTTTAATCCTGGCTGGGATTCTGGAATGGGACTGGCAGGAAGCTCATACCACTCATCAGGTCAGATGTTTCTTCTGCATGACTGCATGATGGTCGGAATATCCGGCTGTTTTACAAGACCAACATGCAATTGTTTTTCTCCTTTGATGCCATATTACATAGACACTGTTACAGTTGTTCCCCACCAGCTTGTCTTCATGTATCCCCAAAGTCCCATCAGGTCCCATCAAGCAAAACTGTTTTCATTTATGTGATACTCATTTATATTTTTAGTATTACATCATTAATATTGGCCATTATTAGTATGATTCACTTATGAACTTTATATGAAAAACAGACTCAGTAGCTTTTATCTGCCTTGAATAAAACAGTTGTTTGGGTTTTTTTAGCAAGTTTTGACACTTCTGTAGGTGAGATAGAGAAACCAGGAAAGTAGTTTTGCACAACTTAATAAATGTAAGAGTCTGATGGAGAGCAGGATAAACTGAAGCATGTTCTGCATTAGTTCCACCAGCGTTGACAGAGGGTTTGTCTAACAAAAGGGAAGATTATTACAGTATGTTTATATTAAATCTGCAATCCATAACTTTTGCCTCTCTGTCACCATCTCAGTTTGAAACATAAAACTGCAGATTACTTTACAGATGTATGTAACCAAAACAGTTATTGATTGCTGCTATAATGTAAATTGTTGATTATTTTGTTGTATTGTATTTAAACTAACATTTATACATTATTTTTTGCTAAGAATGGCACTTTCAGTGGCAATTTCATTTTTTTTCTACAACCAGCAGTCTGCATGCACGGGATTGTGGGATATCATTAGCAGTGAATAATGCATATATGCTCCCTTCAAAAATCAGACAGATAAAAGCATCTCAGTAGACAGGATGCAACCCAAACCCTGGATCCTTCCTACCTTCATAACCTGTCTGCGCAGTCAGCTCAACTTTTTGTTGAATGTTTGTCTTTTATCATATTTTTCTTTCTACCATTTTATAAAAGCCATTTCACATAAGTTTGATGTATTAATACATTTTGTTGTATTTGAAGTTTGTATGATGTATTAATAGCACATCAATAAGGCCCAAGAACAATAACCGTATATATAAGTAAAATGTTAACAGAGAGTAAAAAGAGACCAGCGGAATCAACACAACTACAATGACAACAATACACAGGAATGACACTTTCAGAGCCATTTCTTTCCCCAGCAGATGAACAATAAAACACAGCCAATCAAAATTCATTTGAATTTTAGCTTAAAATAAACAATGTTATTGTCCAATAGTGTGAGCGCTATCTTTATATTTCTCTGTATATTTACTGTTCTTGGTGTGAACGAGTCTTTATGAACGTTTAATGATTTACCAAACCCTGTAGAATCATTTTAAATAGTGGAGGTCATTGACACATTCTTTCCGCTGATCATATAAATGAAACTAGCAAATGCAGATGGCAAGTAAACAAGTTCACATGATGACACACTTCTGTAGAGGCTTCTCGCACGACTGCACAGAAACAGCAGTCGCCAGAGGAGACGCACACTCTGAAAGACAATTTACAAATCATCAGAAATGGGTTTAGACAAGCACAGCTGGCATCCAGTTCATTATTGCATCTTGAATATTTAACAAATAATCACATTCAGCAATAATTTACAGAGTCAGTGCATGAGTTGCTTTTCAATGTGTGACATTATAACTAATAGAAACACAGAACTGGGCTGTAACCATAGTAATCAAGTTAACAAATGTGTAAGATAACAGTAATCTCCCGTGTTAACACACAGGGGGAGAGTGAGAGAGAAATTACAAAGTATAAACACTATAAACATGACTAAACATTATTATACAATTTACACCCTGTGCTCAGTGTTTACAAAAGGCAACAACAGTGTAAACAAGACATGTGTAAAAGTCAGAACCAGTTATAGTTCATTTACCAGTGTGTTCAGTTACCCTGCAATGAAAACAAAAGCTTCTATGTATGAATGTAACTTCAGGGCCAACTCATGCCTCATTTAGGAGTCAAACAAAAGTATAAAAACCTTGCCTGAGAAATGATAACAAACTAAATGCAGGTGGGATTGTTGTGTGTATGCGTGTGCTGTCACACTAAGCCTTTAGAAATCACACAGAACATAATGAAACCACATATTTCAAAAGCTCCACTCGTACTGATGCTGTAAAACTATAAAGCTTTAACAACTTGAAATACTTCTGTGCAGAGCTGTTTCTGCTTCTGTCATTGAACCGTGTTTTTCCAGACAGGTATAGAAATCAGCTATAGCACACATACCATCTCACACAACATATAATTCACCTCGCAGAGCTGTTTGGAACAGGAAGGGAAAAGAGAATTCCATACATATCTCGACATTTCCATCTTCTCATGATGCAATAAGAATTCAACCACGGCTGTCAAGCTTCAGAAGGGACAAAAAAAATCATAAAGCTAGTCCAGAAAAGTTCTAAAGCTTTTTGTAAGGAACAGAACGAAATTATGCTAAAAACTTTTTTACAGAAAAAATGTTTTGTCCTCTCCAGCAACTCTCAAGTTTGTGTTAAGATTTAAAATTACTACCATTAGATCTGAAATAGTCTGAACCAAATGTGGCGTGTTGGTTTCATATGCAGAGAATGATTAAAAGATTAAAGATTAAAATAGACGATTATATTTAACAACAAATTATATGGTTCACTTTTTTGGTCTGTACATAGTGCTAAACTTTTGTTCATAGTGACTGTCTGGAAAAGAGCGGCACAAATATTCTTCAAAAATTGTCCTTCTGTGATCCAAAACAATGACAAAATTATCACTCAAGTAAAAGGCTTCAGCTTCATGAAAGCAACATTTCTGACACTATATTACATTCACACATATAATGTGCTGTCATATATACGTTAGGCTCTATTACTGAATGGCAACAGTTCTGGTATTTCCACAGTCAGATAGCAGCAGCTTTTGTTTGTGTCTTAATAACAGAGGAAAAGGTCACGCAGCTCATAATTGCAGGCAGAGAAAGCCTTCAGCTGTAAACTGCTGCTCAGCTTGGATTGTGCATTCTTGTGTCAATGGTGTTTGTGCAGATAGCAGAGCCGCGGGGAGAGATTGTGCTCTAAAGCTCTGATAGCACAGCACAATCTGCAGATGTTTGCCACAAGAATGAAGTGTGTTTTCCCTTTTTACATTTTAACATTATCTGTTGTCACAATATAACTGAGTGATTATTAATAAATTAATCAAAAATCGATACATACTATTGAGATATTTTGCTTACTAATACACATATTAATACATGCACAACAAGTATTGATATTTTATTATATAATTTTAATACATGCTTTATTAAATATAATAACATGCTATTATTATATACATATTATGTAATACATATGCTGTTTAAAATTTTAATAAAATTGCTATAGTCAATCTATCTGTCTATAGTCAGATTTTTTAATATATAGTCCACATTGTTGGTCAGTCTGTCTGTTTGACAATCCCATTTCAGTGCAGTAAACATGAACTGAGATAAAACTGATTGAGATGATTTTATCTTATTAGTTAAAAGGGATGTGGATTTTTTATATTGTAATAATATTGTATCATGATAGTATCATATCAGGGGACTATTAACTATTACAGTATCTGATTACAGTTTTTGAAAAGATTATCAGATTACACACATTGCTTGTGATATCTTGTGATCTTGAATATGAAGCATGTCTTTTGATTTATTAACTATATAATCTGATTTGCTGTCCATGGTCCTGAAATGTGCAAACACCGAAAATAATATTTGTCTGTGATTACATCACAGTAACAGAAACTTGAGCATTTTGACTCATAGATGTACATAATTCTACACACATTTTCACACAATACAAACAATACTGTTTTTTTAAAGAATCCAGAAATGATAACCTTAGATCAGTCAAAACTGAAAATTCAGTCATTCTTTACTCACTCTGGTGTTGTTCTATAGCTGCATGACCTTTAAAGGCTTTGTGCTACAGATATAAATGTTACTTCAAACTGTGTGACTTGTTGAGGAAAGGTGTGATATTGCTTTTCTAAACAATTATGATGTACAATAAAACAACTGAAAAACTTGCTTACACTAAAGAACCAGGACCCGGTTGCATGACGATATCCCTAAGGGGGAAAAATATCCCTAAGGGGGGAAAATTTCAGAGAGAAGGGATTTCTTTAAAAGAGCTGCAACAAACGGCTTAACCGTCACCCTTACCTAAGCATTACCATCACCTTACCTAAGCATTACCATCACCTTACCTAAGCATTACCATCACCTTACCTAAGCATTACATCACCTTACCAAAACATTATCACCACCTTACCTAAGCATTACATCACCTTACCTAAACATTATTACCTTACCTAAACATTATCACCTTACCTAAACATTATTACCTTACCTAAACATTATCACCTTACCTAAACATTATCACCACCGTACCTAAGCATTATCACCACCTTACCTAAGCATTATCACCTTACCTAAGCATTACCATCACCTTACCTAA
>JAZGTK010005773.1:0-21842 GCA_036877625.1 Ambastaia sidthimunki
ACACACACACACACACACACACACACACACACACACACACAGACACACACACACAGACACACACACACAGACACACACACACAGACACACACACACACACACAAAAATGAACGCCTTTGGGCATTTGCTAATTAAATAAATCAAATCCATGCACAGTGGACGATTCAGTGTTTTGTGCATCTGATCTGATTTTCACATTCAAATACTGCAGAAGCAAGCAGTGTTGAACTAAAACAGTTGCATGTTGCAACTAACAGGCAACCATCAAACATTTCGAAAGCAATGCGAGGAAAGCTGCAGTAACAGTGGCAAGATAAATGTGAAAGCTAGTGCAAGTAATCGTGTGCTGATATAATATAGAGCTTGAATGCTCTAGAAGTCCCTCTGTATTAAAGCGTCTTCCAAATGCATAAATGTGAAGTAGGGCAGATTAATCTGAGGGTTTGTGTTGTCATGTTAATATAAAAGTCTATTGAACATATACAACAAGTTATTGATACATATGTGAAACATTTAACATTTGATGGAAGTCATATAATCACATCTGCATTTGAAAACATATATAGCACACACAAGAAATACTGTTTCTGGTTTTATCCAGAAACCAGCGCTGACTCTAGTTTATAATATTGTGGGCAGCACAGCTCAGTTTGAATCACCCAGAAACACTTTTAAAAAACCCTTTAAAATATTGATCAAATCTGAGTTGAGTTGGATAGAAAAAACGATATCAAAAGCAGCAATAAAATAACTGATACGAAGTTCAAATCTTTCATATTAAGTTTAAAAGAAGTCAGATTTCATAATTTTGAAAGATGACCAAAAGCAGAACTTATGAAATCTACTAACTAAAATCATGATACTTCTTTTTTATAAAAAAAAACTTTTTTATTATTATTATGATTATTATTTTGATTTGGAATAAACATTTTAAAATTCAGACTACATAATACCACATGTGCATTATGCACAATATTACAAGACTAATAATTACTGACTCATAACACCATTCAAAATGCCAACCAATGCATTAAATTTGAGCATTTTATGCACTTTTCACTTCACCATACAACATAAATATCCTTAAAATGACATGGAATGAATTATGATATATTCAGAGTAAAAAACACGCAGTTGAAGTCTCCAGCATCAAGCACTTGCTACAGGGCTGCTGCCATTTTAACTCAATCATGTAGAAAATGCGACGCTCTCAGGAGCTCTGGCGTGTTAATTAGCGCACCTCTGCAGTGCCAGGCAGTAAAGTGCAGCCTGCATTGCCCCTCATTAACACTGGCACCTGTACAGAGGACTCAGTTACAGGCCCCAGTTTGCGGCAGTCCAGGCAAAAGCATGCGTCGACTGGCACGAACAGGGGACATGGCTGGCGGCCATACGCACGTCCCTGGAGTCAGCCGGTTCAGTCTACTAACACTGGTAAACCCTAGAGAGTCTGTTTCAACAAATCTATGGCACTGCTTTGAGTTAAGTGCTATATTTGGAACAAAGAAGATTTTTGAAAACAATGGTGTTGTCTTGTTTTTAATTAGTTTTGAGACAGAAGTGATAGACTGTTCGTTAAAAGTTGGACAAAATTGTAGGTGTCTTAGGTGCACTGCATTGGAAAAAAAGTGTAAACAGTGTAGCTTTGTGGCATTTTCAACATTGCTGTTTGTCTGAGTGGCCTGATATAGAAATATAGGCCCCACCAATTTAAGGTACGGCTACCCGTTTATCTAAACAAATGAAGATGCCATTTCTTGCACTTACTGCAGTTTTAACTATAAACATTTCTAAGTGTATTACAACATTACATTTTCTATGGAAACAATTACTTGATAAAACGCAACTTACGCTTTGAAACATTCAAACTGCATCTGAAGTATGAAGTACTGCATCTGTAAAGCAGATCATCAAAACACAGTCATCAAAACAGAGCGTAATACAAGCTGTATCCTAAAGGTAGATTTTATTTTTAAAAAAGTTGAAACAATAAAAGTAGATTATTAACAACTACTTAACTTGCTCTCAAAAACACTCTCAGTCCTGTTTTGTTAACAAAAGACACATTGTCTAATGGATTGCATTAGGTGAAATTTAAGTAAACTTACTGTAAAACATAAAAAGGCAAACTACTGTCCTACTGTAATCCCATAATGACAATTACTCTGAGCCATCTCCTTCCACAACCCAATATGGTGCATTTAAAGCAATCAACCGATCGCACTGTTAAAAGAACACATTAATTGCTTTGGCACACCGTATGGTTTCCCTGACACTGTTTCAAAACCGCAAACAATAAATATTTACTTTACAGAACAAACGCAAGCAAACTCGTGTGTCTACATGGACGTCTGGATTAGTAACACTTGCAATGGAGTAAGCCGCATTGGGGGAATGGTAACTTGGCTTTGGCAGAGGGGAATCGCTCTCTGTGAGCTCCTTCCCCAGTGCCTGAAGACCTGGCACACGACTTCACAACAACAACAGTGATGTAACCTAGTAACAAGATCTTGGCTTTCTCCTTCTAACCGAAACTCTGGCCATGTCTTCCATATCAACAACATTATTACAACGTGCAGAAAGGCCCGTGTTGTCTTAGTGATCATGGGTGGGAAAATAGGGCAGGGTGGGAAACGCTCTCACCTGCCCCAGAGTCAAAGGAGACTCCTCAAATTTTCCAAGCCCTCGGGCGTTGATAGAGTTATTTTTAAAAACAAGAATAACTAAAATAGCAACGGCTTATTGTTGCGCCCAAATGTTGAGCGCTGTAATTGTTCGTGGTGGCCGGCCTGCAGACTCATCTTCATTAAATGGAAAAGTAGGTAACAGCAACAGCTTTTAAATGTCAGTCTTCCCTCTCCATTAAAAGCTTAATGGTTGCATTGAAACCACCCCCAGGATGAGCGCATTAATAACCCAGTCGTTACTCGCATTTTTAGGATGTGTCAATTATCGCTTCGCTGCTCTCACTGCCAGCCGAGCACATTGTTCGAGCTTATTACAGCCTGCAGCAGATCAGGGCTTGTCACAGTGAGACTGCTGCTCAGCCTGGTCTGTCGCATGCCAGCGCTGATCCCAGGCCTGCCAGAAAAACTCCTTTAAGGCAGCGTGCACAGACTGGGAGATCTGATGCGTTTGGGGTTTATGTCAAGTGTTGGAGGAGCCGTGTTCCAGTAACGAGGTTTGGCAGATACACACTGGCCGAGGTGGTGTGTCCTCAAAAGCACGAATCTCATTGCTTTACATGAGGGCTGATTCCCACCTCCCCAGCTCAGTCATCTGCAGGGGCCGCATGCATGCATGTACTCCATAATTAATCTGCCAGTCACCGCAAAGTGCCACTCTGGCTGCAAAGAAATGGAGAGCAGCACACATCCAAGCAGCTGATAATCATAAATGCGGCACCGCGTTAATAGTAGGTTAACGTAAAAGCCACAGGATTTTAAAAAGCCCAGAGGGCCAGGAATGCAGCTAAGACGAACGGACACCAAATTCCTGCCTAAGTATTTCAGTCTGACACTCTCGTACCATAGAAAAAATAAAGGCGAAACGTTCTAAACAGAGTTCAGACCGCTGAAATTAGGATGCAAACGACAACAAACAATCTTTTCCTTTACGAGTCGACTGCACATCAGCTTCCAGCTGCAGGCATTGCGCTCATGCCCACTGAGAGAGCAGCGAAAATTCCTTACAGGCTAATCAGCTGCAGGAAGTCACATGGGGTTAAAAGCAGAGACAACAGGCATCGTAACCTCTGATGCAGATACGCTCAAATAATTACTGAAAAGGGAGGAAGGAATTTGAATTTATGCAAGAGTAATTATGCCATTTGGGGATATTAGAGAGATTTTCGCAGCAGTCTGCCACCACTCACAGTGCCTTTCAGAGCCGGGCGGCTAAGAGCTGCACATGCTGACAAACACAAGGCCTTTGGCTCATTGTGCAATCCGCGGGCCCTTACAAAATGACGCTCAGCATTCCAGTAATTCAATAAGCCCTTCCAGTGAATTACAACCCTGATCAGAAGGGGGATTGTCTCTCTGTCCCTGGCAGCTTGGCTGGGAGGTGCCCTTTGTGTACCGAGCGGTGCCGCTGCCCTGACACCAACCATGCGAACCCAATTACACTGTTCTGTGAGCCCGAGGCCCCCATATTAACACACATTCTCCCTCGAGAAGCACAGACCAGTGCCAGCCTGGCAGTCACTCGCCAGAGCCCACTGCTGAATCTCAAACAAAGCACTTAAGGTTCTGGCAAAATAATCATTTGTCGCCTGTATTCTTGAAAGCCCCCTTTCTCATCACAATTCCCCATTCCTTTCCTTGCCAATTAAATGCTAAGCTCTTCTACTCTCTGCAGCAGGCAGCACAATGAGGCCTCAGAGCTGCAGCAGACAGAAGCTGAAAATCACTAGCGTTATTAAAATGCAATGCGGGACAAATCAAGTTTGCATGTAGCATTCAATTCGACTGGATCTGCTACAAACCCTTCCCTTCATCTGCAGAGCTCTTTGTTAAAGGTGGAAAATAGCTTAATTTCTTTTGTGACTGGCAGAGGTAAATCAACGTTAATTACTCTCCTCACGGTTCAAAGGAACTCGAACCTACACAAGACAAGAGAAACTAGCGTCACACAAACCACCCCTGACAGCTAAAGGCTACTTTGCATTGGGAACTCACCATTTAGATGTTACTTCAAAACACTTTCCTTTGTAAAATTCTGATTTATTTGGATCAGATGATTGTGTGTATTTTAAAAGAGATCTGCTTGGTAAAATCAGTCACACTTTAACTATTCAGTCACAAAGAATAAATAAACAAAATGAAATAAAGGGACTGAACGGCTTCAGTTCAGACATTTCAAGTTCATCTCACGTAGGCCTAAAATCGTCAACACTTGGGATGACATTAACACTCGGGTTATAATTAAAACCGTTTTGCTTTTCAATCAATATCCAATCTCTCAGAAGTAATTAACAACATATTAAAGAGTTTATTGCCTGGCAGAGCTGGCTGCCGCCGCATCATTAACTGTTAAAATGCGACTCTTTGACACCTACAGTCATTTTGCAGCTTTTTACTGCCGCAGCCCCCTCCTCCTATTGGCTGTCATTTTAGCACCCCCGAAAGGAAATGCATTACCTTCCACCGGGTGCAAATTCGCATTAGGACACAATGGCGAATTTTGCAAAAAAGAGAAGTGACTGAGACGGATTACGCATCTCTTACTCTCACCCGCTCTATCACAATGCACCGTAATTATGATTCTGCTAAAAGACAAGCAGCTTCACCTTGACGCAACAATAAATCTTCAGGTATTAAAAAATTAAAAGCGAGCAATAATACAGATGTCAACTCAAGCACACGCAGAGACAAAACCGCTTCACGAATCAGAGGTTGCGAGCATAGTGCATAATGCGTCACAAGGGGCTAATCCCTTAGGAAATAAAGAAGCGAGACAACATGAGTCAGAGGGGGAATACCAGCGAGAGATGATGAAAATACGGAATAAAGTTGGTGATTTCAAACCCACAAGCTTGAGTGTTACAGCTGCAACATTTTCAATGAGGCAAGCTCTGACGCAGATGACTCTGAGCTAGAAAGTGAAAAAAAAAAAAACGGTCAAATTACAGGCTGGGGATGTGAAAGTTAATTGGTAGGAATCGTATTGCTGGCCATGTGAAATCCTGTTTTATTTCTATTTGCATAAACGCAAACACACACCATCACAGTATATAAAACAGAGTCCCTTTATATATTCTAAACGCAAAAAATTTTAAATAACAAACAAGTCGTTTCAAGTAACAGCATCAAGGGGAAACCCTTACGCTTGCACTGACGACCAATTCAAAGAGCAACTTTGCTGTTCAAAAGCAACCACCCACTATAAAGACTTACCCTTTTCCTAGAATGATAATGCATCGGAATCTGTGGTTGCACAACGCTGCAGCGCACTAGAGATTAGAGGATTATGTCACAGGTCGATAGTTTCATCTTTTGTTGACGTTCCAGCTTAGCCATCGCTATTCAAAGACAATGCAGAAAAGAGCCTCTGTCAACCAAGGCAGGGAGAGATGTGCATGTTGCCAATATTCAACTGCCCCAGGGTCGCTTCATGAATTCCATGGTTGATACATACACAGACTTAAAAACAAATGAACCAAACCTCTCTCCAGTCACAAGTTATCAACCAACCGTTAGAAGAGGAATTTGATCAGGGATTCCCGATCAATTTTATTGATATACAGAGCCATAAATTCTTCATCTAATGATGCCATATACAGAGACTCTGGACTTTCCTTAATCTTTTAATTCTGAAACTTGGGCTTAAAACAGGCAAAGAGCAGTGACACTCTGTCGCCTGCATAGAAAGGGTTTGCACACTAATAAAGAACAAATAGTTTACAAGGCCAACTTTGATGTGCACAGTGACTAAGAAATCCACCCAACCATATACTTTATGGGTAAAGAGTATATAAAGCCATCACATGACTCATCAAGGGTATGCTATTTACATACAGTTATTAAAAACCCTTTTAGCACAGTACCACAAAAAAGACACCATATGACAAAAGGAAGGTGTTAGTCACTATATGAAAAAACTATATGATTAGTGCAACACTAAATAAGCTCAACCCAAGTTAACAAAGCTACAAAATTAACTAACATGTATGAGAAAATATTAGACCTTAAACTGTTTTAAATACTGTAAATTAATACCACAATGAAAGGTGCGAATAAATGTGCAATTTATTCGCCAATAAATGGCTGTTTGCAGAAAATGTTGCTGTCTTTGGCTCAGAGCTACTCTGCGTTTAAATTTGCGCTGATAAAAGTTCCCAACTGACCAAAATAGAAAGTGGGGGAAAAAAACGTAAGCGCTTTCCAAAATAGCTATTTAGGAGTGACAATCAAAATCGACCTCAAGATAGAAATTAATAGCGCTGGAAAGAAACCTTAAATGTGGTCGACTAACACACATTCATTCATCACTAAGAGAAACCACGTCCAAACCATATATCCCCTGACATCCCCACCTAACATCCCCTAATTAGGCTGTAAAATGATCCATGGAGAGCTACAGGGCAATGGGTGTATGTTCTCAGAGACAGCACCCCGAGAACCGGGGGCTGGGGGGGACTCCGCATAAGGTCATGTTACTCTAAGGTTGCAGTGCCCACTATGGCTTTTGGCTCTGCAGTGGAGTCAGATACAGGCTTGCGCTTTGAAAGAGGAACTCAAGCATGACAACGCATCAAAAGGCTGAAACATGTGGCTTCAGCGAAGGCCTCAGAAAGGGAAAGTCAAGTTCTGTATGGAAACTCTTAGTCCAGTGAGTCTTAGCAAGGGGGTATCCACAGCTATCACCTGAGAATATAATCGTATTACTGATGTGGCCATTTAAAGAGACATTCAACGTCTTGACATGAAAGTTCTTGGGGCAGAGCTGCAGTTATTTTTCTGACACTTGTGTTCACGAGGAAAACGTCAGCTGACAAATGACCAGACGTGTCACTGATCGGTCTATTTGGCGGTTTAATAGTCACAGCTGAAGTACCACACATCATTAATTCTCGAGCCTTCAAGTTGCACATAACATTAGGATACATCAGATATCTATTTAGCTTTATATTAGCAGAATAATGGAATTCGGTGTAAATTCCTTTACAAACAAATGAGATCGCCGAGGATAAACGGACTACAGACAGACACACCTCTTTCTCTCTCTCACACACACTTCACAGATATCAACAGGATATTGTTGGGGCAGGATGCAGTAGCAGTGAGTCATTTCCTTTCGCTAATTTGCGGCATGAATCTAAATGAATCTCAATCTTTTGTGGGTTCAAGCAGATGTTCACCAAAAAACATTACATCTAGAGTCTGTGCTTGACCTTGTCCTGCACAACAAGAGAAAGAACGAGCCGACCCCTAAGCTGGTCCCCTACAACTATTGACACGCGTCCTGCTAGAAAACAGAACTGCTAACAGGAAAGTAATCGGCTTACATTGGTTAGCACACACAGTACCAATACCACATCATGGTTGCCCTGGTTTACCATTAACTAAAAAAAGCAGCCTTGACTATATATGTTACATATATATGGGTATTTTAGCAATTTTTACATTATTTCTCCAATTAACAATGTGAGCTATTATAAAAGATACTTTTAAAGATAAAACAGCTACTTATATATATAAAAAAATGCAAACATGCAAATAATATAAATACAGTAAAAAGCAAAACTCCAGAATTCCTGATGTTTTTGTTGCCTAAATTATAATACTTCAGAAAATAAATAAAATAACCATAAGATGATAAACGGCATGGAAATGATTCTCTGTTCAGCACTTTCTGTGCTCTGCACGTTTTGGGTGGACCTAGTGACCTTCATTCCAACTGAATATTCCCAAAGACCCTTGCTATGATACCACAGGTTGCCTTGAAGCTTAAAACTGATCGGAAACACACATGCACGCTGGATTCCAGAATAATTCTGGCATTCCAACACACCTCTTGGATTAAACAAGAGTTAATTAAGTCCAAAATGGCATTACACAATTCAGCAAAAACAGCTGTTCTGGGGGAAACGCTGATGGCCTGCTAGCTCATTTACTAGCTCAAGAGGTAATAAACGCTTTGAAATCCCAGACTGAACTACTGCCATGTCTAAGCCATGAAGAAAAGCAATAGCAGTCAAAGACACTTAACACGCTGATTTACTGTGAATCGATGTAAGAAGCTCATCAAACAGTGTCCTTAAATCCTCTGATTATTAAAGCCTGCGAATGAAGGCTGATGTATTTTTCATTGATTTGGAAGATCATTTAGTTAAACCATAAGCACTGCTTCAGGCATACAATTAAACCCTCTTTTAGATCACAAACACACTAAGTTCAGCATTATTTCAGTAAGGACTGTTTAGTCATTCTTGAAACAAGCTGTTCAAATTTCACAACAATGTAAATCCTAATACCAATAACTTTCTAAAACGCTTTACACTTGACATTTAATTTACATCAGCCGAACAGGCTGTGTGCGCCTAATACTAAAACAACCAAACTGGAACTTCATAGCGGTTTACTTAAACCATTCTTTGCCAGCTTTGTTTATTCTGGTTTAATACTCAATTACCCAAACCATTAACAGCTTTCCCCTTGAGCACTGTAACACCGTAAGAGAAACGCTAAGCGGGAAATCCAGTTAATTAATTAATACTTGACTTGAACGTGAACGAAATCCTGTTACAGACCATGTCTTTGTAGCCTTCCACGTCTCCCCCTCCATTGAATTTCAATGATCTTTCTGAAGCTCACCTTTATTTCCTCTACATTTGTTGCTTTATACGGAGTTATTTTCGCTGGATTTGCACGTATGCACCGCTGTATTGTTAATGGAGATAAATCCAAACTCTCAGTGGCTGGTTCTGCCGGGCCTCACTCACCAGACAGCAAGAGCTTCGGTTCCGGGCCCAGACAGACAAGCAGCAAGGTCTTAAAGAGGCCACGCTCAAGCAACTAACCAATCACAATCAGATATATCATCAGTCTGTCATCATAATCGCCGCATCACGAGTAGGGCAATGAAAAGAGAAAAATAGATGGTTGCAGGTCAATATCACACAGCACCCATGTGTTTTTAAAAGGGCTATAAAAGAAGGGGGTTATAGCTTTATGGCTGCAGATTCGAGCGGGTAAAATGTTTCGGACCCTACAAGGCATGATTCATGACTTATCACCAACTCAGGGCTAAATTAAAATACTGTAAAATTTGCTAAGTTGTTCTGTACTTTTAATAAAAATCTTATTGTTTTCCATGTATCTTACCAACTTAATCTACTGGAGCATTTATAAACGAACATGGCCAACACTTGTTTTTTGTACAATCAGAGAGCATTAAAACAGAACCGATTTTACAGGTGCAAACCTGATAGCCTACTCCATAATTCTTCACGGTCCTATTATTATAATAATGCATCTGTTCTATGTAAACATGCATTGCAAACATGCAATTGTGTAAACAACCAACTTTGCACACAAATGAATGATTGTGTACACAAGCTATCACCAAAGGACATTTTCAGAAAACCCCTACCAGTATTGCCAAGACATCATAGAGGGCGAGTTCAATTCAAACTCAATTCAATTCAATTCAAACTCTTTGCTAACCTCGATCTGAGCATCGCTGAATGTCACCATGTGAGGCTCCATCATAAATACATGTCAACAGGGAGAAATACTAACGAGGCCTCCAACCTCAATTACCTCAGAGCCCATGTGACCACTACACGGTGCAAAATCAAATTCAAATGAGGAAGCTATCGGGGAGGTCAAACTGATTACAGTGTTACCTCACCTTCACAGATAAACTTTCATTATAATAGGCATGTCTGCTGGTAATACAGTTTTCAAACAAATAGAAAGGTTTCTCAATAAACTAAAATGATTTCAAGATGACCAACCAGGCCACATGAGAAAAGATTCGGGCCACTGAAGCACATAATCAATCCTTCAGTTTTCTTCAACCCTTATACCGCATCAGCACGTACGTACTTCAACTCAGCCTGTAGACAAACGCTTTAATGCTGTTCTCCCCAAATGACTAGCTAGAGGAAATCTTGTCTATCTCTAACTTATAGAAGAACAAATTCCTACAGCTCTCAATCTCTCCGAGCAGCTCGTTTCAGATGAGTCATTTGGCAGAAGTCACACGTCATGTGGCAGGCAACATGACTCATGCAGAACAGAGGATTTCTACTGCAAACTGCTGACCGGCCATTATCTGCCACCAGCCCTACATTAGTATTGACATGTCAAAGCTTCCAGCACTCAAAAGTTGTGTAGCACTTCAAGAAGTGAGAGACTGAGGCAATACAAACACAAATTAGCCATAAACAAAACAAGTTAGCGCATTAGGTTATTAACTGATTGTGCAACATCACACTTATATACTGTCCAAACAAATGCACAAAATCAATGTCCCTTGGCCTCGGCGGCCATCTTTGTAATGCCAAGTCCTACCTATCTGAATGGGAAAAGGCATATATCCTTAAAATCCCTGACTAAAATCACAATAAAACAATTTCAACTATTAAACCTAACATTAACTGTACCTCATATTGCATCTTAAGCTCAGATTGAGCTAAAAAAAGCAGTTTTCCAGGTCTATTCTAGAATCTTTGCCTGAACTGACTGGGCATTCAAATGGTGCTATGCTTGCAACAGGCAGCAAACTAAAATACAACTATTGCATCTAAAACTGAAGTTCAAAGTTCAATCACTGAATGACAAGCAAAAGAATGTAACATGCGGATCCAACTTTTTATAAAAGGACTCTTTAAAAAGGCAGCAACTGGAACTTGTTTTTTCACTAGGTACATGTGGTCACTATTTTCGGCCATTAAGCACATCATGAAAACTGTCTGCTACCCCCTACTGCACAGCAGGCTTTAAAAGCAGGGTCCTTTTTTGCGTGTTGATGGGACAGTAAATTAAGACAGAGACGCAGAGGTATCAAACCGTATTTAAAGGCATCAGACTAAATGAATAAACACACTCCCTGGAGCGAGCATACCAGGGGTTGCAGGGAGATTCACGACTGTTCATGTCAGATGAAGCTGCTGGGTTCACAGCAAAGTGACATATCAAAGACATGGAGGCTTGTAAATGGAAAAGAAAGCAGGCAAGAAGTCACATTCAATTCAAATTTGTTTCAGATTTAAAGACAAATCCTGAGAAACAGCAATTAGTCGCTCGAAATAGAATCATGGAGGGGGAGTGTTATTTCAAGCTAAAGAAAGAGCAATTTAATTTTGTGAAATCTTTTTGTATTTTTTTTTTTTACATTTGCCATGTAGCGCTGTTACCAGTGTCATTTCTTTCATCTGATGTCTTACTGTGCAATGCAAGCGCCATTATCCAGTTAAAAAGAGAAAGATGGTCTTAGGAAATCCCCCAATATAACGTTCCCTTCATCACTTCTTGCTCATGAGAGAAAATCAAAACCGGAGTAGTCAGACCAAAACATGCTTTTGAAAAGCCTGTATGCAAAATCAACTTCCACTGTAAAGAAAAAAAACTGAATCTTTTTAAAAGCAGGCAATCGGATGGTGCAGAATGCATGTTCAGGCAACAGTTACCAAAATATGTTCAATTTTAGTTCTCTTTATCAGTAGGATTTCTTTGAGGTGATGCACATATTGACACAGCTTATACAGCCATCTGCCTGCAACGAAAATAGGTTTAAGACCCTTATTTATCCACGCCATTCTCCAGCAAATAAAAAAAGAAAGTCTTTCTGGCACTCCTTGAAGACATTAAAAGTAGGTCATTCAGTCTCCAGTGACTCAACAATTCTGGCAAAAAACCAAATAGTGCAGGTATAGAGAAAGCAAGAACATTTTTGACTGAAGCTCTTTGGCAAAGGGGTCATGTTTTAGTAGTTTTCAAGTTAGTTCACAAATCAGCACACTGCCCTTCCATAAACATTAAATACTTATGAGTTTCTTATAGCAGACGGAGCATGTAAAACTAGATCTCTAACATGGAGCCTCTGGAGAGTTTAAGCATGAAGACATGGTGCACATTAGGACTAGGTGAAAATTCCCTCTGTAGATTTCTCAGCCTTATAACGAATACCAATATTTTTGCATTTATAATGTTAATGTTTAATTAGTATAATGTTTTAATTAGTATAATGTTGTTTTTTTTTACTAAATGAACACAAGGAGTAGAAATATTTACATTTAGGCAGATGCTTTTTAACCAAAGAGAATTAGAGTGCATTCAAAGGTTAAAATTTATCAGTACGTTCCCAGAGAACTGAACCCACAACCTTTGCGCTCTTAACACAATGCTCTAGACAACCAGCTGAGCTACAGGAACACTACATGTTTAATAATAGCACTACAATTTATTAATTTTATTATCCTCTAACAAAATGACACAGAGATCTCTGTGAACATTATTGAGTAAAGACAAACAAATCTAATCACACAAATTAGAGTTTTGAATTAATTCAGTGAAACTGATAAACAGAAACAAACCTGCACATATGGATTTTTGCAACTAATAAAACATCTGCCTGAACCCTCTTGTCTCTCTCATTGTAAGAAACAAAACAAAAAAGACTTACAAAATCAATTTAATAAACTGTGTTTAGAAACATAATGGAATAATAAATAGCACATTAAAATCCCAGATCACTTTATGTCACCAGCAAAATCGTCATGTATATTCAATACAGGCCCAATCACCAGCCCTAGTTCACATCCTCTAGAAACATTCATGAATAAAAAAATTCTGATGAATAAGAAAAAACCTCCAACAAAACTAAAAACTTATTCCCATGTGGAATTTTGGAATGCTGGCCCAGTTTCTTAGTTGGACTACCAATCAAGCCCGCATTGTTATTATTATCGTCATTACAAACTAAAAAACAAACTAACAAAAATGGCATTAGACACCAGGTGCAGCCTCCTCCAG
Source organism: Ambastaia sidthimunki (assembly GCA_036877625.1). Lineage (NCBI taxonomy): Eukaryota > Metazoa > Chordata > Actinopteri > Cypriniformes > Botiidae > Ambastaia > Ambastaia sidthimunki. The sequence continues at coordinate 13,485 of JAZGTK010005773.1, forward strand.
GCACTCTCAGACTATCCTGGTCCAACTGCAGCCTCTGGCGGGGTCACAACAAGGGCTAGGATTCCAGCCGGCCTATTTAAGAGACGATGACTCAGCCGGCCCAACCCGATGTCACTGGTGTCAGCCACCAAGGGATCTGGCATTCTAAAGATCCATTGATCAGTGGAGCTCATGGTCCATCACTGACACACCAACACAGGGCCAATAAAACAGACCAAGTCTCCAAAAGCTTTGGAGTTAAATGGGATCTGTGCCCCCTCCCCCACTTCCAGTGAATTCAAACTGTGCAAAGGGAGCAACGCTGTGTCCAAAGGAAATATGACTCATTTGAGTAACATGAGGCACTCTCCACAGAACTCTTGTTTGTTAAGTGAGAGGAGCTCGTTGAATACAACAGTGTGAGACTTCAGGAAAAGGAGAGGGGCTGCAGGAGGGAGGGAACGATCACTTTTGGTGTCAGTTGCGTCATCTTGAAGCTCTGCTAACCCCAATTCCGCAGAGCGATTCTTTGGCTATATTCAAGGACTTTCTGAACCGCAATGACAGAATAATTCACTTTAAAAAGAACGCTGTGAACGATTTAGTGCAGGAGAAATTATAAATGGAGTCAAAAGGTTTAAAGAGCTTTTGTAAAAATGCATCACAGGAGAAAGCGGTTGCGCCGCTGAGCTGAGCGCACCATCGCAGTAACTTATCACGTTCACTGATGTGCTAAATGCATTAAAACATTCCTGTGCAAGATTTACCATCGATGCAACCCACAGCATGCAGGTAATGATGGTGTAAATACATTTTAATCAGACAGGTGAGAAGCAGATCAGGTTGAGCTAAGACTATGCTATAGAACGCTATATATAATTTGAGATAACCGCAATTACGCTACACTTCAAATTTCAATCACTGAGCTCTTCAAACACATATGCACAGCTAATCCAGATAAGAGCGTTTTCACTGAACATATATAAATGCAAATCTGTGCAGTTTTTTTGTGTGAACGCTCCACATGAACTCCAATTTTTGCAGATCACTTACAAAAAAGGGTAAAAAAAATTCATTCTGAATGCAGAGCACTAACTTTAATTTTCACATTTGTGCAATTCCAAATATTCTTATCACAACAGGTAATCATACAAAGCTAATATTTTGCAACAACATAGAGGACATGAGAGCCTCTCTTCACATATGGAATGAGGAGAACATTAAGGAACTACACACAGAAACTCATATGATCTTTTTTTAAGTTTCTGTCCTTATTAACCATTAAAGGTAAAAGAAATGAGGTAAGTATAAATTGCTACTGCATAATATTATAGTCATGATTATTTCTATATTAAAAATTTTAGTGGTTTGTTTCTAAAAAACAACAACAGCATAAATGAGAAGCGGACTTAATTCTGAAAAACTGAATTTTGAAAAAATAATTGATAATATTATTCATGCAATTCTACTTTGTGTATATTATTTGTTTATTAACCTTATCAACTCACTTTTGTTTCATATTTCTATGTGAAGGTGAATTAATGATTTCTTAGGGTGACGCTCTAACTGCCTCATACAAAAAGAGAGACTGAAACTAGTAAATGCTGGCCAAAGTTTCAATTACAACAGCAGTTTATCAAACAGTTATAAGCAAGAGTCACTTGGTACCGCTTCCTTGGTGAGCCTCTGAACAGTTGGATGCTATTCCCATTGAGAAAATATTCATTCAACTGCAACTGGCAAACCTTTTTTATAACGCATCATTTCTGGAATGTCTTTAGGGCAAACCAGGAATGTACAGCACTAACTGTACTGCTCAGATTTACTTGAAATAGAGCTGGAGATAAAACACAATCAGTGCATAATATAACTAAGTTACTACTAAGTATATTTTTACTGCTTCATATTCTGAATTCTTCTAAGCAATTTCACCACTGCTGGAAAATGACCCAAAGAGTTATTAAATTCTCAAATTAGCATAATACGATGTCAAGTTGAAAAAAGCAAAACATTAAGAGGTTTAAATCCTTTATAAAAAAACTTTTAAATACAGAATAAATGAAAAACTATCCTATTTCACAATTTTAAGGGCAGTCTGAACTGAACTAAAAGGCAAAACTGAACATTTTCACTGCACTAAACCAATTAGGTTTACTAATCAGACAAATGTTTGCATTAAAGCTTTGCCTACTCATATTCTCAATATGGGAGAAATGACCCAGAACATGGAGAGAACGGGTCAGAAATTGCTCTCAGAGCACAGAGCATGGATAATTGTCCATCTTTAGCCAGTTATTAGGGCTTCTCTGGAAGTGCATTTGTAACTACAGCTGAGTTTGCAGTAAGCTAAAGTAATTAAAATGGTTATTAAAAGGTATTAGGAGAGCTTGATTATGATTACTTAAGCTGTGTAATCTCGGTGAAATCCTTTCCCTGCTCACAGCTACCAAGTCTCTGCTGAACAAGAGAGTCTCCATTACCTTCAGAGAGCACAATGTGAGAAATACTGTATTTTACCATGATGCTATACTGTTTTAAAAGACTGAAACTTGACACACAAAAGTCCTTCAATTCCACTGAGACACACCCCTGAAGACAAACCGATTTTGTCAAGGACAAATAGGCAATGCAGTGAGAATTTTTCTGCAGTCATTTTGAAAGAAAAGGCTATAGACACAGGTGTATCCCCACACATTTCTCAAACAGGCCTGTGGTGAACCGAGGGTGAGTACTAGTCAAATAAGTAACGGTTAACGAGTGTGACTGACTGCATTTAATATACCGACACAACAAAATGCTACAGTACTTTGTCTGAATTCTGTTGGGAGACGTGTTAGTTAAACAGATGCAACCTTACAAATGGAGATACATGCTGCCAAGGCCCAGTATGTCCCTATGAAAAGCTTGATCTGGAGGGAAGATAGCTTGAACAGGTCTCCAGGCAGGTAATTGAGGCAGATGACACATAATCTGTCCACTGCACCACATAGCTGGAGTTCCAACTGCTGTTGGATCAGCCAGTGCAGCACAGTATATAGACCAACATCTGACAAAGTTCTCTGTACACAGGGAGACTGGTAGAGTTCTGGCAGTGAATTTCAGCATTAATAAAAAATGAAAGTGTAGTGCTTCGGTAGATCTGTGCTCCCCTTCCCAAGGGTGGTGGTGGGGAGGGGGTAGTTTGAAAAACTCTGAACCAGTACAGCATTCCCATATCCACCGATATCTAGTGAGGGGCTCTTTAAAAATTCATTAATTTACAGCAAAAATAGATTAAAGCACCCAGCTGAGCAAAACTCGAAATTTGGCTCCTGAATAACATTAATAATAAAACGGCTCCCAAAAGCCCCAGGGGTTTCGCCTGGAGAAACTGTGCTGGCTTCGATTCACCTTATAGCACCTCGTGAATAGCTAATTTTGAGCGATCGCCGAAATAATATATTGCCATTCGCAAGTGTGAAAATTCCATTGTGCTGCCGTTCATTATTTCAATCTATTTCCAATCTGATCATAGCCTTGAAACTGCAATACCAGCGTCTGGCGGCCCAAAATGCCTGGAACTGCTGTAATTGCTCTGGTCAGTGCTAAATGAGGTTCACTTAAGTGCAATTATCCCCCTGTGATCTTTCACATAAAGAGAGTTCTTTAACATGAAAAGTGGTCTTACACAATGTGACTGCAAACAAGATTCAAATTGGAATCAGAGATGAATGGGTTCACAGCTCATTTGCATTCTGGTGACGAACAGCTTCGCTAATGAAGACTGAGCTACTTCCTACTGACTCTCACCAACACATAGCGAGGCTTCATATTGGATATTGGCATGATGTTAAGAAATGGACAAGACAAAAGCACATCTGAACTGAGGAAGGTGCTGCGATAAGACCCAAAGATTAATGGTAAGCAGCTTGCCTGAATTAACACCGCTTACCAGAATCTGAATGCATTTAACTAATAGCTGCTAATTATTTTAACACGAGCATTGCAACAGTGATACGTTCGGACTAATTTCTAGGCCTAACAAGTGCGAGCACGTAGCAATAAAAACCACTAAGGTAAACACTGGAGAACATAAAATAAGACAATATATAATTCCAGTCAAGCAGGAGATAACCTTAAAAAAAGCAATCATTTTAAAGCAGACATTTAATGTCATTAAATAGGGAGGAGCAAGGAATTTGTGCTATAAATACCACAGCTTGAGCAGTTACCTGAAGGGCGGTGTCTGAGCCGGGAAAGCCATGCATTTAGCTAGCCTGCACACCATTTACCAACAGGGGTCTGATAACTCCATCTCACGGACATCCATTTGAATAATCGCTTCAACAAGGGGGAAAAATTAAAAGCCTCTCAGTGAGACAGGGCTGGGCAAAGGGCCACCACTGAATTCCAAATGAGCAATTGGTATGCGAAAGGTGAGAGGCTGTCTCTTCTTTGTCCATGTCAGTCTGTTCGATTCACACATGCTTTGCTGATAATTCAATGTCATCACACATCTATTCAACTTAAACTAAAATCTATCTGATCACAAAAAGCTAATGGAAAAAATGGGAAACAAACCACTTGTTGAACATACAGACAAAAGAGGAAAAAAATGGTACACTGGTTTCACACAACACAAATGTAAGAGAACAGATGTTTGTGCAAAACACCGAGCGGCGCAGCTGGAGAAAGGCTTAACTTTCTAAATGTGGGACGAAATCTCATCAACCAATTCAGCAGAGGGGAAAAATAAAAAAATGCTAATGCCTCAGAAAACACAGTAAACAGTGTAACAGTAAAGACAGCTCATTATATTGTACACAGCACAGCTCCTACATATAAAAAATTAATAACCCAGCCACCAAAGATCTAAAGCGCCAAACGACGGCCCATTTGGTGTGTAGCCTATGGCATCGTTTAGTGATGATAAAGTAGGTGGAATGCATAAACCTGCAGTTTCCAGGTGAGTTTAGATTTAGCGGCAGGATGCCCACCGAGGCCTAAAGGCAGGAAAGAGACGAGTCTGTATGCAATACTGCAGCGGAGGCTCTTCAGATCCTGGCATGGGAACAGTTATGGTACACTACAACAGATGCCATTCTTGTGTTGTTTAACAGCTCCCATTCCACCCCATTTAGCAAAGTACTAATGAACAACATACAGCATAAGAGCACCGATAAAAGATACTTAAGGGGAATACCTTTCTTAAGACAGAATTTAAACCTTTAGTAACAAATTTCACTAACCCTTTATTTTAAAGTTTTCGTTTTATTAATTAGCATAGTAATAACAATAAACAAGCACTACTAGCTCTACAAAGTATAGTAAGCACATGTAGTTTTAGATAACTACTCAATAACATGCAAATATAGAATAACAGGAACACTGTAAAATAAAGAAGTGTAGGTATGACCATAATTTCATGCTTACTTTTAATCAGCTTCACTGTGATATAGGACTAAGGTGCACAAAGTGGATTGTATAGGTGTCAGATTAAGCAAACACTAAAACCACAAGGAGGATTTTAAAATAAAATCGCATTTTTGAAACCAAACGCTTGATGTTACAATTTGAAATACTGTAAGGGAGCAGTTTCAGTAAAAGATCCAGCAGGCATGTTCTGACAAGCAACTGATGGTTCAATCATTTTCTGCGTTCTGTGAGCTGACAACCCAAAGACAAACAAGTCTGGTGCTAACGTGAATCTTTCACACTATTGTATTGCCACACTGACTGGGTGGGGAAAATATGTCGCGGGTAGTTCACATATGTCCATCATTCAATATTTTAAGCATGCTGGAGCATAATTCAGCACTCTCCCTATTCGTACTCTACTTTGCAAGTGAATGAAAAGAGGAAAGTCCTATTCAACTTTTAACGTTGGTTCTAATTGTCCATTTTCGTCCGGCAGAGACAAAATAACCTGCATGCAAAAACGAACAGACAAGCTGTCACTTAATGCAACGCGGGCGTTTATTGCCAACTTGACGGTAAATTAAGACCGCTCTGTGTGCATTTTGCACGTATGAGACCACGTATTAAACAACTTAACATTAACAATGAGGCCAATATGACAGGAAAGGTTTCTGCTTGCAGCAGCTAAAGGGGAAAATAAAAATACCTGACAGACAGCGGGTAACATTCCAGCAGCTGATAACAAGACGGGGGTCTATTGAATATACAAGAAACTTAGACGTGTACCAAATCTTGCAAATGTGACTATATACACATGATCAGAATTATATATGTATATACAAGCGTTTTAAGAGTACAAAAGTTATAAAGTATTGTCACTAACAGATTACCACCTGTAGTGTAATTCCCCTGGTAAAATAAGTGCTAATTCATCCAGCATATGCTGACAGATGGGATAAATATCCCAGCACACCTTGATCGTGCCACTTTAAAAAGCTTAATAACACTCAATATCCCCAGTGCTGTACAATATACCCAGTGCTCTTACATTTCTGTTGCGGGGTTTGATCATGCACAGCCTTCAATGTCTACACAGACTTCACATGCATATTAATGTCATTCTAAAGGCACCACAAATTGGCCGGGATCCTCCTCAGCGATGACACGCAGCTGCCGCGCGTCTGTTTGCAAAATATTAATAGATACGGCCTCCACCTCCAACTACTGTTAGTTGACAGGACCAGAAGTTACTCGTTTGGCAGTTCCTAGCCGAACAGTTTGCTAGCACTGACTAAGTTTCAGTGACAAATACTTAAAGGTTGGCGCGTCAATGCCTGTCACACAAGCCACCAAATAGCGAACGAGCTAAAGTAAAACAGCCCGATAATTAGCCGCTGCCTGTCTGACAAAATCATACTAGCCGTCTTGCTAACTAAACTTGTGACAGTGGAGCCTTCGGTGTCCCCACCTGCCCCCGACAGACCGCAGCGACAGCATACCACCGGAGGCCTGCGCGACCTACCGTCCTGCCTCCCCTCGTCTAAACTTCAGCGCCGCAAAACTCACAGCAAAGTCGTCCATTTTTCGCGGGCCCTGACTTCAACTTCGCGAGCTCTGTGGCGCGAGCCCGTAACGTTCACCCGCTCGTTCGCGCTCACTCACCCTGGCTCGTGTGTCAGCCGCTTGAGGCCAGTCCAGGTCTGTCAAAGTTGGCCGTCCCCTCCCCTTCCTTTTCGATCGCAGCTCCCTCTCTTTCCTCGAAGTGAGAGTCGGCGCTACACGTTGGTTGTGGGTTCGAGACCCGTAATAGGTTTACCGGTTAGTCCGTGGTGTGTCTTAGCCTCTCCGCCTCTCTCTCGCTCTCGTTCGTCTTTCTCTGTGAATAGAACATCCGGGCACCCAGCGGGTTGCTGCGCGGATCAAAAAACCGGAACTACTTTTGGGCATGTGCCGGAGAACGGCTCGTTGTACCATGCTGCGACGGGGTTTGCAGCCGAAATAGCCAAGTAGGAAAGTAGTTCCTTTAGTAATGCAGCGTGCACAGATATTGTCAATGGGACTATGTACTGTAATTTCGTCGATGACATTTTGCAACCACTGTTATTATAATCATACATATATAATAACATACACGCGCGGTTATTTTGACTTTTTCGGGGTTTCATTGTTTGAAATACTAATAATTATGAGATGTGGGGTTAATACGGTGGATTTTCCTCAGATATCTCTATTTTGTTATATTTGTTACTGTGCACAAAAGCAGTTTCATTTTATCTTGCCATTGCACTACTTGAACATTTCTTTATACCATTTAAAACATGAGACAATCGTTGTGGTGAAAACCTTATAATACTTAAGTGAATTGAGGGCTTTAATGCAATTAAATCCCTGTAGCTCAGTTAGTACAGCATTGCGTTAGAAGCGCAAAGGTCGTGGGTTCGATATATGTACTGACAAAATACTTCAATCTACTGTAAGTCTGTCAAATACATAAAATACTTGGTCTGCCCATGTTAATTTTAAGATTAGGATTATTGTTTTAGTTAATATTTTGCAGTTCATGTTCAATTCTTTAATTAACATGGAAATTATACAAGATTTTATTTGCCTGACACATTATATATTATTTATATTTTTGCAGGTAGTCGATTTATTTCTCTGTGTGCTCTACGTTCTCTTTCCAGCAGTCTTTGGAATCAAGACAGCTATGGATGATGTTTCCGGTATAAACTCTCCCTAATACTTCCGGTTAATTTCATCGGAAAATATTTTAGAAATAACATTAACCTGGAAAAAAAACGCCCTAATAAGCGTTTAAAACCTTTATTTTGAAATATAAGCGGAAGCCCTCCTGAAACAGCCAACAATAACAGGGACATCTGCGCATGCGCACAGTCACCCATAGTAAATCGTGGGAAGTGACGCTTCTTTGCTGTCACTTTCTCTGTCCAAGTTTATTTGGATCATTTGAAGGTGTATTAC
>JAZGTK010005774.1:0-21841 GCA_036877625.1 Ambastaia sidthimunki
GTGTGTGTGATACAGCTGTGTCGTGCTATTAGCTTTGACTCTGGAGTCCATTTGGTCTTCTGTACCCTGCGATTTCTACTAAACTTATTGAGGTGATGACTAAGGAAAGGTTTATGCATGCAAACACGCATTCACACACGTGCATGCACACTTGCGGGATCCTGAACTGCAACACACAGTTCAGCCGGAATGCCGAAGCGAACGCGCTGTGTTGTTTTGGGAGACGTTCCAGGCACTTCAAGCTTATTTTGGAGCTGGAAGCTGGTGCGGGACTGAGCACCCATCACGTCGATTAGTGTAAAATAACAGTGGAGAGAAGACAGGAACATGCACAGGGAAAGGCATGCGGACACTGAAGGCGAAGGAACATTTTTAATGTTTCTTCGCCTCTTAATTCAAAACATAACCATGAAGTATCTGATGTCTGACATTTGAATCTATCTCAGATTCATCTTAATCAAATCAAACCACTTGCCATAATTCTGAAACTGTATATACAGTGATATATGACATAGCTGAGGTCTCTTAAAAATCGTCATTGTACATACAATGACTTTTTTACATACAATGACTTTTTTACCACCATGATGCTAGGGCAGTTGCTTAGGTGTTCTGAGCAGTTTTTATCATGTTGTTATGCGCTTGTTGGGTTCTGGGTATTTGCTAGGTGTTTGCTAATGTGTTCTGGAAGGTTGCCCTGCTCTCTGGTCTCTGTCTGGCTTGAGTTTCTTGTTTAATCATCTGCCAACTTCTGTTGCTTAGAAAAGCAATGATGTCCTGAATGATTTGAGGTATTTATGACATTGTTTTATGTTATTTTAAGAAAAAAAATTGATTATAAAAGGTGTTTATGACACGTAAAATGTAAAATTTAAAGGCAGAGTAGGCATTTTTTAGAAACATTTTTGTTTGTTGAAAGTCTCTACACATTCTGATAGCAATCACTAAGTAGTCTAATATATATATATATATATATCTTCTGTGGAAGGCAGAGGACCATAAAATGCTCGTCCAATCGTTGCATTCGGTCCAAATGCAATGAGAAGACGTCTTACTTGTCTGTCAAGGTATGTATTCGTTCATGCGTTGGAGGAGGCGTGGCTTTGAAAAGCACTCTGAAGGCAGGGTGGGATCAAAGATAGCTTGCTTTGACTAGCCTCTCCGAAATTGCCTACCCTTCCCTTTAAAGATAAAACAGTCATACGTGCACCTAGTACCATGTGAAAAACATTTTTCCCTCACACACACAGGAGTAAAGTTACAAACACTCATTATTCAGGGACAAGCTGTGGAGAAAGTTTCAGACAGGTCTGTAGATGTCATTTGATAAAACAAAGTCTAGAAATGGAACAACAAAGTCATTGTACAGTTTGTACACTCACGTGTGTACACACACATACCGTACATTTTTTTAACACAACACTATTACAGATCTGTCACTCAATCTATGACATTAAGCATGTAGCATAACAGTTTCTCAAAACAAATCCATTTTCACATTTCTGTTGTTCACGGTTGATTTCTGTCTGTCAGAGTAAGATTGTTGTATATCCAAACATAACATGACTTCAGGGGAACTTCATAATTCTTCTCAACACTGCACATCACGTTCATCCTTCATTCTTGTCACTGGCATCAGACGATAGTTTTATTGTGCAAACCTCGGTTAGCTTTTCCCATGAAAACATGAGGACTTTTCCTTCAGATTAAATTTAGCATCACGGACAGCTGATTCGCAGACATGTCAGCAAATGTACAGAAGAGTGTGTTTGTTAAAACATAAAAAGCGCTTCCTCTTTCCAGTGCTGTAAAATGTGCACAGTACAGGACCAGCCTTCTACATTAAGCTTGTTTATCACTGTTTTTATAGTGCTTTTGTTCAAATATTCATCATTCATATCTTTGTAGATTCAGAAATTTATGGGCCTGTGAAAACCTGAGCCAGTGTAATTAAGCTAAATGTTTGCGAATCGTAATATGTGTAAAGAGTTGTGTTAAGTTTAACATTGTGTGTGAGTTAAACATTGTTATCTCGCTGGTGTCTGTGTGTGTTTGTTTAACAGATTTATGTTTCTTTGAGTGAAACATTGTGTCCTGAGAACAAGTTTCTTTTAAACTGTGCTGTTTAACATGGGTAAAAGGTAGTGGCGATTGGATACTCAATGGTTTTACACAAATTGTTAATGCAGATATTAAAACCTTCATAAACATTCAGGAATGTTTTTTTTTCAATTATTCATCATTCATATCTTTGTAGATTCAAAAATGTATGGGCCTGTGAAAACCTGAGCCAGTGTAATTAAGCTAAATGTTTGCGAATCGTAATATGTGTAAAGAGTTGTGTGTGGTGACCAAAAAGTCATTTTTTACTGTCTCTTTAAGATGAATGGCTTAGGTAAAACTTCTTATTGGTTAGAAATTTATTAAAAGCTATATGTTTGTTTGTGTTCAGAACCAGTTTCTTGACTGCCATCCTATCAAATGTTATGCAAAGATAGTGGCAAGCAAAACTCAATGCCACCCATTATAATCATTGACTGGTCTTAAAACATGACCAGCTTTCAAATGCTCAAAACCATTCCAAAATCACCAAACCTAGACTCCTGGCTAGACTGGGAATCTAGCAAACCAGTTTTTGAACCAGCTGGTTCAAGCTGTATTATAGCAATACCTTCAAACTTTTGGACTGGAACAGTAGTGTTCCTATTAATATTTGCTCTGTTTCTTCTTATTCTTACCATATCTTTCATCAGCTGTGCACTTATGAGTGTATACTTATATATATATATATATATTGATTTGAGTAAGTGATAAGAACAGGAAATGAAAATGGTGCGTGCAAAAGCGAGTGTGTAAGCACAATGGTGGTTGCTGAAATTCTACACCATTGAGACCATTCTTGCATCAAGTACGTTCCAGAATCTCTTCTTGCCAGATACATCTGTAGTTTAAGGTCCTCGCCTCCCACAGACCTCCTCCAGCACACCATTGATGGCTCCAACAGTAACAGACTCTGACCTGTCCTCAACTCCTTCTGGTGTTCTAACGTCAATAACAAGACCTTGATTTATCAGTCCCATAGCCAATTTTCTGGTCTTTGTTTATTGTGGTTTGGAATTGGGACCATGAAATGATAATAGGAGTCCAGAAATTTATTCTGCTCCAAAAATTTCAAGGATCATCTCCTTGAGAAACAGTCTAGCTGGTGCTGGACCAATGTGCAGGTCAACCAGCATTGTCTTTCTGAAGAAGGTGGTTGGTCAAGGAAGTGTTGCTGGTTAAAATACTTTATAAACCTGGTAGGGATGCAAGCACATCAGCATTTTAGGCGAGGAACCATTCAAAACGAGTTACCCATCCCACTTAGTTGGACCGTGGGAAAATCCCCCCAACCCCCATCCTCCCCCCAGAAAAACCTCAAAACAAACAGAGAACTTCTCTGGATGAAAGCCTCACGATGGGGCTATATTTAACTGCAAACAGTCAAGGGAGACATCACCCCTACTTCTCCTTGTTGTCTCCCCACTGGGGCCTCCATCACACTATTACTACACTTACACTATGAGAAAAACTAGAATTAAAGGAACAGTTCACCCAAAAATGAAAATCCACTGTTGACTGCACTTTGAAATTGGCAAATAAATAATAAATAAAAAGTCTTGTGTTGTGTGCATTGTGAATCCATTTTTGGGCAAAGTTTAAATGAATAAGATAACAGTGTATAAAAGTTAGAAACAAATTAAAGAATATTTTTAAAAGGAAAAGTGTACATTTTTGTAAGTAAATTATATAAAGAATTCACTGTCAATATTGGTAAGGACAAGAATATATAGAAGAAAGGAGCTAAACCAAAGACAAGAAAAGTGGGCAGAAAATTAAAGACGACCTGAGATTTGTTTCCAGTTATAAGTAAGAGCAAAGAGGAGAGTGAGGAAATGTGGTTGCCATCCACAGATTCTTCTCTATGTTCTTCTGGTCTTGGCTCTTTGTGAAAGAAGAACAGGAGATACAGAGGAGGACAGAATGATGTGAGATGAACAAGTTAAAAAGGTGTGAGGAATGTAGACAGCCAAAAATTCGAAAGTCCCTCTTGTCTAATGGAAAAGGAATGAATCCCTTATGAAGGCAAGAGACAAAATATGAGATAGATGGGGTGGAGTGGACGAAGGAAAGTACCTGGCAGGGCTGTGTGGAAGTTGTCTAAGCAGATTAATGTGGATTTAAATCATACTGTCAAAGTTTATGTTGTGCAGTGTGATTATATGTTAGATTGCCAGAAGAATACTGGAGTGTGTGGATGTGTAAGGGCTAGATTGGGGGGAAGTGTGTGTGTTTGTGTGTGTGTGTGTGTGTGTGTGGTTGTGATGGAAAATAGGGAAATTTAGAAGTGCTTGCAAGGCCCAAAGTGCATATATTACACCACAAAGCACCACATGCCTTTCTGTAACCACTGTAACCATTCATACAACTTCATACTTCATACAACAGTACCACTTACTGCACACACACACACACACACACACGAAGTATACAGAGTATAAAAACTTCTGCAAATCCAAACACTCATCAAAAGTGGTCACAAATACAAATCCTTCTTAAATGAGAAGCAGATTATTGGCTGTTGAGCTTCAAATAGGACAAACTCAAAGTTTTATAGCCATATAACAGCTTCAAAATAATATACAGTGATGACAGAATTTACATGTTATGTAAGGAAAATACTTTCCCCCAGAATAATATGCAGAGACAATTATGAGTAAGACATGGTTTTTCCCGCCATGTAAACTCTATGGAACTTTCTAAACATTGCTCTGTTTGTTTATGCAGTTTGGTGTTGGTGTCTCTGTTTGTCCAACCAATAGCAGATGGAGGGAGTGGTTCGGAAAAAAGTGACGATAATGGAGAAATTATGCACTTCATCTTTAAGAAGCCAATACACACACACAGACACACACACAGACACACACACACTTCATTCCCTCTTGTAGGTCACAAACGTCCATTGCTCATCTGTGATAACACTGACTCCTGCCCAGCTGGTTTTGTATCAGGGGGATTTTGAGCTCTGAACTACATCCCACTTACATAACACACACATCACTGAGACCCATACAAACACAATGACTCACACAATGACTCACACATACATATGCACACACATTATGCGCACTGTCACCCAAAAATTCATCAGTATTAAAACCAAGGATCTCTTGTAAAAACACACTTCTACGATACTGCAAATTCAACTACTGTATTCTAACTCAATAGGGAGTTGTTGAGTGGTTTTAATTTAAAAACTGTTTTCTTTCTCAGGTTGTTATTAGTCATGATGTTAATGATTTGGGTATGGCAGGAGCGTGTGGAACACACTGTGTGCGTTCTTATGGCTTGTCACGTCTCTGCTCTGCACCCTAAACTTTTCCAGATCTGTTTGTGTACGTGGAGAGCTGTAAAGTCTAAATTATTCATATACTGTGAGAAAACCACCCACCGTCATTTTGGAGAGTGTGTGTGTGTGCATATGTTCAAAAGCAGGAAAAGCTGTGGAGAACTTTGGTTCACATCCCGTTGGTGATCGTGAAATGTACCACAGGTTTGTGACTTATGACTAAACATTTGGAAGTTTTGAAACCCCTTCCACCCCACACAAACTCTTCAGGGAACTGAGGGCTTGAAGAAATCTCTCTCTCAGATGGCTGAAAAATAAAAAACAGCAAATAAGTGAAATAAAAGGAGAGTGAATTCTCCTTCCTCTGCGTTCAACATTTTTGCCTGATTTTCTCATTTGTGGTGGAGTTATTTCTCAAGCTTAATGAGGCACAGTGGATTGCAGCCTTTAATGCAGAAAGAAGTTTGCGCGGGAAGCCAGTTCTTCAACACAAAGCAGCTTTACAACGTCTGAGTTTCACAATCATTCAGGGATTTGGCGTGCCTGATACTTCCCTCAGCATAAGCACCTTGGCAAATAGTATCTGAAGAAAAACACTAGTAATAAATGATTGTGAAATATCAAGAAAATTCTTTGTTATGGGCTCTGCGAGGACATTGTGTTTTGTAGAAGTAGTTCACCAAAAAGGTTCTTCTGGTGGTGGTCGATGGTTCTGTTTTGTCAAGGTAAAAAACAAAAGTGAAAGAGTAAATATTAGATCTGGTACAAGAGCTCTTTGTAGAGATGAGTTCATTGTTTATGATGATGTCATTGTTTATGAATTATCAGGACAGTTTGTTTTTAGTACTGTGATTCAGTCCAAATGACATGAACACAGACTCCAGGTTCTTGCTCTTTATTTGAAAAATCTGAAAGCCTTTGGATATTAACAGCAGTTGTGCTGATTTTCTCAGATTTTGTGGTTTTGAACACCAAGTGAACCAGATTGTTGTCAGATATTCCACTGATGAGATGGTTTTGGAATCTTTGGTGTATACTGAAAACCAAGCCTGACCTTTATAAATTTTGTGGAAAAATATAATCAGTAATGGGAAAGTTAAGGAAAGGGGGGCCTGGAAAAAGCCCTCTTTCCTAATGAAATATTAATCTCACAGACGTATCTTCTGAGATCTTAGGGCGTTACTGTACATCTTTATAAATCTGGTTATTCATTCATTTCATCTCCTGCTTTACAAAACCACAATGGAGAGCTGGAGTGGCTGAGTGACTGACTGTCTTACCCTCAAGGTCTCTACAAACCTGGAGATCATTAAAACTGTGTTAGCAACCAAAACCAAACCATCACAGACACTGATGTTTAAGGCTACAATCATGTTCTTTATGACTGCAATTCATGATCTTAAAACAATGTGATTCATAGCTTTTCCTGTAATTTGCTACGGTACGCTACTGTAAGTATGACAAATGACAGTTAAGATATTATGACAAATTTCATGCTTCTATATCAGGCCTATGCATAGCCTGGATTTAGCTTATTATTATATCACAACTGTTTACAGTTAATGGCCGGAACCACTAAACCTGTCCAGTTCTGTGTGTCCATGTTGGCACAAGTTTGTTTTTTGAGATAAAATTAGCTTCTTGGTTTGACTAAATATTTATCCCTCTGCATTCTGCTTTTAATTGCATGTGTGTTTTTACACTGCCCAGCAGGTGCAAGAGTTTAAGAGAGTTTGTCGTTATTTCCAGTGTTGCCATGTCTGCTTATTGTAAATGACCTTGTTTTTTCATAAAGTGCTTTACAAATACGGAAAGTTGTATTTTAATAAAAATGCATCTTGGGCTTGCTAGCATTTTCTCCTTTTCCAGTTGTGACAAATTTATGCATTGTTTTAAATTCACAGATTAATTGTTTAATATATTTTAGCAAAAAATATGCTACAATTTAAGTAATGATCATTTCCTCCCCATAATCCCCCACCAAGGAAACGGGGGTTACTTTCTTTTGGACTGCATTTCTTGCGTGATCTGGCAACACTGGTTTCCTTTTTTCAATCTTCTTGAGTTCATTTACCTCATGGCTCAATAGCAGATCAGCAGTGTTGCTTTATGAAGATGTAAACCAAGCTTCCAGGATGGTTCCTGATGAATTAGTTCTAATAGAATTCCCAATTCATACACAGTTTAAACAAACAATATTCCTCTCCAAGGGCTGATTACCATCACATGGTGAAGCGTGACTTTTTCCATGAGCTAGACTCGAATTCAAAACAGATTGCAAAAGTATCATTTCATCAGGAAAAGGAGGTAATATCATGGTGTATATCAGAATATTAACAAATATGTTCTTTATGACAGCTGTTTAGTAAGATAAATAGTTTTGTTCTGCCCTTCTGTTAACCGACATTTAGGAAAAACCATTAAAAAGACATACAATAAGAAGACTGTGCTTATGTGTGTGTGTTTTGGAGCAATTCTGTTATACTCTTAGCCAGAACATTCTCCAGTGTTGATGAAGCATGTCTCCAGTCCCAAAAGCCGTTTTGAATTTCATCATCCAAATTATTCATCATCCATCACCAGACGGAGAAGGTAAAAGTCACACTTTCAATTTCTTTTTCTGAGTCCACAGTGTTTATGGGTACAATGCGGAGAAGTTCCTCACGACACTTGTTAGGTTTGAGGTCAAAGTTCACGCTGCATATGTACCGTGACCTCTGCGAGTGCGTATATCATTCAGATGTAATAAATCTTCATTTCACACCCACCGCAATCAAAGCACGGCCGTCTGGAGTTTCTCACTAACAAACTCTGGCACTGCGTATGACACATATCGCTATCCGCCCTCCCTCACCCGTTTATCGCCCGTCTGTCAGACTGAGTATACTGCAGTTTGTGTGAAAGACAGATGGGAAACTCTGCAGGCTGTAGAAATGATTGTTGTACTCAGAGAGTGTATGTTTATAATTGATGTATGGTGATGAAAGAGAAATGAAGTGCAGTTCTGGGTCAAAGTCAACTGTGTTAAGTTTGAAGATATACAACCAAACTCATAACAATCAAAATGAGTGAATCCCATGAAACCCAACAAATAAAACAGCTTCTATAATTTTGCTTTTGTATAAATGTATTAATATAAATGTTTATAATTAATGATACTTTTGTAAGATTCTGTTATGAACATCTTTTACTTTTAGGCGCCTCTGAGTCATGACTGATTTCAGCCCTGGATTCACTTAGTCTCTAATAAAACTCTTTATATGAGGAGAAACTGTGTCAGAGTTTATAGATCACACAGGAGGAAAGATAGAGAGAGAGAGAGAACGGCTGAGTCAATTTATGTCTTGGCTAACCACCTCATTTACTCATATCTGCCCGCTGTGGAAAGACTGTGGCTGCCGTCCTTATTCATTTCCTTGCTCTCATGATTTCCATCCTTTCTTCAGTGTCACAGTGTCCACACAAACATCAGCACACTGTGAGCATCAAATCACTGGACTTTTTCTGATGTATTTGCTGTTTTTCTGCTGTATTTGCTGTTATGCAGTGCTAGGAAACATAATGTGAAAAGTTGTTACACCTAACATGTCTCAGGTTACATTTTATCACAATAAAGACAAACCCAAAGCTTGATCGTTCACAGATCAGAAAGTGTAATATTGGTCAGGTATGTTTCATTTACGGTAAGTATCAGTTTTCTTCCAGGTGGTTCTAGTACAGTTTCTTAGGAGGCAATAAAACAGACACAACTGAGACAAACAGGAAATAAATGTAGGATATTTTGTAGGAAATCTTAGGAGAAAGAGACTTGAGCACAATTCTCCATCTGCTTTCCATTTAATCTCATTACCGTTTAGAAGAAACAATTAAGATATCATTTGCGATTGTTCTTTCCTACAGGGAGATTGTGGAAATGTGAACACAAACACCACAGGACAAGATTTTAATCACATACCCCAACTCGAGGCAACGTTATCAGAATGTTGGCTAACATTCTCTGAATGTTCTTTCAAAAGTTCTCTTAAAAGTTCTTGCAGTAACATTAGTAGAATGTTTCTTTAACATTATATAGCAGCTACATCAAAAACATTATTCTTAAGTAGTTAGTAGAAAAACTATAAAAATGTAAAATTTAATTTAACATGCTTGAATAATGTTATTTAAACCAACCAATAATGTTAATACAATGTCAAAATACTGGACATTGTGAATGTTTCTAGAACTTAGAAAATATTATTTTCTAGAAAATAATCTTTTAAACATTTTGTTACTTAATGGTAGTGTTCTTACAACCTAAAATTGTTAACTAGGTTATTTGATTCTGCAACAAGATAGACTGAATGCATCTGTAGGTCTTCTTCCATGATCATTCAATGCAGCCTCTTACAAACATTACCTGTTTGACCAAACCACTTCACCAATCTGAGGGTCCACCAAACATCTGTTTTAGAGTGAGGAATTGTAATCTCTCTCCTTGGCGGATGTTGTAACTGAGGGTGAGAGTGGGACACACTGAACTGATTTAATCTGGAGATGGAGTTTAGGGTGAAGAAACTAAGTGAACTGTGAAAGATAAAAAGCTTTTGTGTAAACCCATTCAGGTCTTGTCTTCTGCAAAGTTGGACAAATGGTTTTCATTATGATCTGTGTAGTGTGAAGAGATTGCAGGTTTGGCAGGTTCTTCAACATGTACTTGAGCTTTTCCCTGGAGAGCAGAAGAAATGAGAAGAAGTGGTTGAGAACTGATGAATAGGCCAAGCATCTTTCTTTCTCCTTCCTTCTTCCAAAGATCTGCTTCTCTCTGAGATCTCCACAAGGAGTTTGCACATGTTCCATCTGTTCCATCCATCCAGGGTTTTATTGTTTGACCAGACAAAATATTTTTTGCCCCCTCTGTGCTGTTCCACTAAATCAAGCCAAACATAAATTAATAAAAAAACTTTTCTGGGTATGAGGAGTTGGTATCTCTATGTCAAAGTGTCCCATATATCTTCTGTCCTAATAAAGAAAATGGTTTAAACAGCAAGTTATGAGTACCTAGCATCTCTATTCGGTCTGTTTCCCATTAAGTGTTTGTTTACATCATGTGTTGCGCATCTGCTCGTCTTAGAACGTTTGTCATTGACCACCACAGTAATGATGCTCCACACCCTCCCCTCGCACAGGGTCCCTGGCGGATCTTAACCTGCCCTATATTGCCCATGATTTGAGCCCATAAAAGAGGTTTATTTTGTGGGTGGCTGTTTTGTAACTAAATTGGACCTCGTATAAAATGCTTAGCTAGAGGCTATGCGGAGGTGAAGAGGTGGTCTTGTGCATCTTCAGTAGATGCTGACAGTAGTACATTTATATTAATGTATTTGGCAGACACAACCCATGCAACCCATGCATCAAACCTATAACCCTGGTGTTGCGAGCGCTAGGATCTACCAGTTGAAATACAGGAATGTGATTGTTGTTACAATTGTGACATCACAGCCATGATATACTGTATGTCTTTGACGTTTTATCAACCAACACAATCACCATGCCTTTTAAATTTTATCAAATTTGTTTGAACATGTATGATCTCATTATGATCCCCATGAGGGATGGGGAAAGGGCTGGACCTTCATGCTGGCTTTTTCTTAAAATTTGTGTGCTTTTGTACGATACACATTGTATGAATTTGTATGAAATCAACCCGTCATAAAATAGTTATGTTGTCCTGTGAGATTAGGTTGAACCAACGATGGATTAAACAGTTATGGCTTCAATTTAAAGGCATCAGAACTGTAGACAGTAGAAGAAGAATACTAGACAAAACTTTACAGAGGTTGAGCTAAACAAGGACAACTTTAAGAAATGTATGGTGTTACATTTACCCCCTGTTGTGCCCCACACTGATGCCTAAAATCCACCCCATCCAGACACAAACATTCCCCTACATGTGTGTGCACGTGCACGAGAATGTTCTGTGACATGCCCCAGCAGTGCACCTTATTCCAGAAGGTCAAAGTACAAACATGGGTGGGGGTTCGAGCCCTGAGGCAGCAGCGTGTGTTAGAGAGCCTTTGTCTATCCAGGACAGAAAGAAATGAGGTAGTGGAAGCTGTTTATTGATCTGTCTCAGATTCTGACCAACTAACCACTCATCGACCACATTGATGAATTAATCCAGGGGTCTAAAACTCAAATTAGCTGTGGGCCAATAATCAGGTGGTCTGTTAGAACCATTAAACTGTATACAGTTATTGCCATAGGTACACAGTTATTGAAATATGTGTGTGTGTGTACACATAATATATATATATTTATATATACACATATATTATATATATACTGGTATTTTGTACCAGTAGTTTAAGACTCCCGATTTATACTTAAGACTCAGGATCAGTGAGATGGAATGTAAATCTAATGCACAGAGATTTGTTCTGTGTGTCATAATCCTGGTCTGTTTAAAGCTGTCATCTCCTATAAAATACTGCTGGATGAAACTCTCTTACCCTTTGTTATCTTAATCCATAACCATAACAGGCACACGCAGCCCTACTTGTTAAAACAGCTCATGTCTAATCATCCTTTTGAGGTTTACTGCTTTTCTAGGGGCAGGAACCTCTGATTATGGAGGTTCACCTCTGGATGGAGGTTGTAGAAACAAATGGTTACGTCATGCCCTAGATTTTAAGTAACCAGTTTGACTTTTTTTAGTTGGTCGTTATACATGAGTTAACAGAATGTTGGCTAACATTCTTTGAATGCTTTAAAAGACATCAGCCATTTAGCATTTAGGTCCAAATGATGTAATCTATCTTTAAAATTAATGGTCCTCATAATTTTAAATATTGTTTTTAATGGTTCTGGTTATTCTCTCTTAAAATCCAAATTTTAATCTCTTAAGCAAGGAGTTTAAGGCTTTGCTGCATTTGTGTGTACCCAGTTAACAGGAAATGTTCTCAGAACGTTGGCTAACGTTCTGTACATTTCTTTTAAAGTTATCAAAAAAGTTCCTTCCATAATTGTAGCAGAACGTTTTTTAACGTTATATATCATATATTAAAAACATTCCTAGAACATTAAAAATAACATTTGTTATGTTTTTTTACTTAATGTAAACATTAGAGAATCAATCTTACAACCTAAAATTGTAAGCTGGTTATGTGAGCGCAGGAGGGGGGGCTCCTGAGTGAGGGGCCCGTCTGAGATTTTATCGCACCCTGCCATCAGTCTTAACTCAAGTTACAGCCATCTCTCCATCCCCTAGACCTTCTTCCACACTCTCTCTCTCCTCTACCTTCTTTCACTCTTTGACCTCTCACAATCATGACCTATCAGCACCAGCTTTTCCAAATAAATAAAATTCCTCTTTTGCTAGTTTTCCCCACTGAGCACATTATAATGGGAACCACATTAGAAATTCTGCAGGATTTGGTGATTTAGGGTTTGTTCTGAACAGTGTCCACTCATTCAGCACACACATATGTGTACACAAGTCCTCCACAAATGAACGTGTTCTGCTTAGGGAACATAATTGTCTTTGCCTTACAGTTGTCTTGGATAATACACTGAAATTACTGTAGCAACAACGCTAGAGTCATTAATTGACCAATCAGAAGCAAGTATTCCTAAAGCACACATTTCACTACAAAATAAATTTATTTTAAAATAAAGCCAGACACGGACAAGCAACACAACACATACTGGATGAAGGGTGTGGAAATGCGTTTAAAGACTTAAATGAGAGCCCTCAACTGGAGTTTGGGTTATTATGGGATGATGACCAGCCCCTTCTTTTGTTAAAATATCAGTTTGTTTGCTCGTTTTGTATGTACATAATTCCTAAAAAATATAAATTTGTATTAACCAAAACTAAGGCAATTGATTTAACCCTTTAACTTCCAAACAGTCCAGTAATATTAAAAGATTTAATGTCAATCCATTTCAGTCATTGTTACACATCTCAAGCAAAAGATATCACCAGTCACAGAACAGTCACGGAAACTGTGATATTTTTTTTTCCATTTTATTTTCTCAACAGATATCACATTTTTCTTACAAAGGATACATATTCTTACATCCAGATAAAAAAACTGGGCTTTGTGCAGAACTAAAGACAAAAACAACAATCATCCCAAAGTAAGCATGGAACTTAAAAGAGGTTTGAAAATGCTTCAAATATCTGAAGCCCCTCATGCTGTCTAAAGCTGTTCCTTTTTCCAGTTCAAATGTTCGGATGTGCTGAGCGCTGGCGTCTTGAGTGCATTTACTTCATACTGTCATAAATATGAGAGGCACAGGTATAAAAACAAAAAAAGAGGCTGTTGACATTGGAGAGAATTTGACATTTGACCTTTCACTTTAGATTGGAGTACTGGCTGGGTTTCCCTTTACACAATTATACTGATAATGCACATACACAGGTTAATCCACAACACACAAATGAGCTGGACACATCTGAGTTTCCACAGAGCACAGCAATCAATCTCCTTTTACATACAATTCGTGTATGTTTCAAAACAAACATTCTTCGTTTCAATTAAAAGTTAAATTGTAAAATATTAATGTCAAACATGTAGGGATTTTTTAGTGAAGACAGTTTCTAATCAAACTAAGCAGCTTTGGGGTACAAACTAATTGTAGTTTTCATTTTACACAAAAACTAGCATGAATATTTTTTCACATGGTATCTTTTGAAGTACCAATGTATGTATACATATATATCAGTGCCATGGTATTACCATTTGATACCATCACAGTACCACCTCAGCATTCGTGGTCCAGTGAGCAGTTCCTGGCATCCATCATGTGGCATTAACTGGGCTCAGTTTGGGAACATATACAAAAGCCAAACCTGGCTTGTTTCTTTCATGGTTTTGTTTGAAATACAGCTACAGGACATTTTTAGAACGTTGGCACATCAAAAAACAGCTTTTTGAAAGCGGTTGTTATCAATCTCCTTATATAGTACTAGTCTGTTTGTTAGTGTGTGGAATTTGTTTGAGGTCCAAATGGCTGTGGGTGTTTATAGTCTCGCAAAGTGTTTCTTTGCCAGACGTTCGCTGGACAGTGACATGCAGATACTTAACACATGTATAGTAAGTTTGTTTTCATTCAGTAGAAGATAAAGCTTTTTAATTTGTTGCGCTTAAGTCAGAGAACACAGAACATTTGCTACAGCCTCATTCAGGATCCAAAATTAACTTCTGGCCAATGGTGAGAAAATGTACCATGCATAAATATTTCTTATTTAATACTTCAATATTTCTTTAACGTTTAGCATCATCATATATTTTTGTCATTGTGGCGATATAATACAGAAAGCCATTTTTACTCACATTTGGCACTTGGGGAGTGTTAATTTTGGATTCTGGTCTCAACAGAAACAAACACATTGTAACAGAAAAGACATCATACACAGAAAAGACTCTAAAAAATACAAAAACAGAATAATAAAACATCAGGTTTAACATAAACTGTATAAACTAAAAGTAAGAAAACTGTCTCTTCATTATGTTTTTCACAGCAAATAATCTCTTGTGCAGGACGGATGGTGCAGGAACGAGCTTTCATGCTGCATAAAAGTTTGAAGCATCTCCTTATAGATTCAGGTAATAAGCACCTATTAGGCATAGTCCCAGTGTTTCTGATCAGTGCAATTTTTCTGGAGAAGTCCAGGCGTCCAGGCAAGAACTTTTGACTTGTTTCCACCATTTCCAGAGGCAGCTGCAAAGTAAAGAGTTACCTCTAAAGTGAGCTGTTTTTTGTCCCAGGAGCATTAATGTCTGGCCACTTCTTTCCTCTGAGAGAAATTCTCTTTAAAGTCTAATGGTTATGGTTATAAAGGACACTTTTCTGGGCTAAAACAATGGTGCAAATGCACCTAGTTTAAATACTGAAAGTCAGTACAAGCTTGCGTTTGACAGGGATGCATTAAAACGTCCTCCAACCCACCGGAGTCTATTTCGTGTCTGCATCGCACCTGCCTGCAGGAGTCATGGAGCACACTGCCCTCTGTGGTCTGGAGGTATAAATAGCACATTAGGGCTTTACACAAATGAGGGTTTCATGCAGCCTAAATTGTTGTTGGCTGGACATTGTCCTTGTATTAATGGTGCTTTGGATTCCAAGCTGTTGTAAGATAAAGATGGGCAGGAGGTGATATCAGGTTGTTTTGAATGTGTCAACCCATTCTCTGGGCTGGATTTCACTCCCTCCAACTCAAGAGGGGATGCATTATGTAAATCCACCTCTATCGAAGCCTTGGACCTCCTTCTGTGGCGGATGACCACCACAGTGGCTACAATTGCTGCAACCATTACCACTGCTACAGCTACAATGATGGGGATGAGGGTGGACGATGGCTCGGTCTTGTTAACGCTAGGCTCGTTGAGGAAGGGCAAGAGTCCAGTTGTACGAGCCTCCATGCAATCACTAATTGAGTCATGGACAGGTTCTCCCAGTGGGCTTGCACATACAGAGTAAGTGCTATTAGGCTGAAGCCCTCTAAGTGTATACACATGGTAGGATGGAGGCACATTTAGCTGCAGTGGTCTCCGGTCAGGGCCAGACAAGTTCCTATAAGTCAGACGAATTCCACGAATTTGTGGTCGTATTTGAATGTAGCGCTGAAGGTCTAATGTAATGGAGGTGCTGGTTATTTGATGGAAGCTGATTGTTTTGGGCTGGACTGTGGCAATGGTCTCAATGAAAATTCTCGGTGAAGATGGGGGAGGCCGAACCTCATTTTGAATCTCACAGTAGAAACCTGATGTGTAATGTGGACACAGGCAATGTATCTGTCTATGTGAGTCAAACCTGCATGTTCCCCCATTTAGACAGATATTGGGCGGGCACATAAATTCTCCATCTTCTTCTTCTTCTTCTTCTAGATCCTCTATGATACTGCTAGGAGGGGCAGTGGTCTGGGAAGGAGGGAAGCTGTCTGTGTCTACAGAGGACACTTTACTTGGTGGTGAAGGGGGGATGGCATGTGTTGTACCTGATGGTGTGGTGGGGTCTGTTGGAGTATTGGTGGTAATAATTGTCCTTGCACTTGTTAATTCAGCGGTAGTTGTGGGACAGCCAAAATCTTTATGCTCCAACTTTGCTAAAACCTTGCCAGAATTTATTGGTGGAAAATGGCAACGAGTCTCCTCCATCCTTAACAACTCAACTTTTGCATCCTTCAGCCATGCTGGGAACAAGGCCAGTGGACAGAGGCAGTTGAAGGGGTTTTCAGCCACAGTAAGTTTCTCAAGTTTGGGGAAAAGGTTGAAGAAGCCTTCAGGGAAGCCTTGCAGATTAAGGTTGCTCAAGTCAAGTTCTAACAGATTAAACAGATTTTCAAAGTCATCTCGGTTTAGAGAACCCAAAGGGTTTCCAGACAAATTGAGGTTTCGTAAGCCTGTCATTGCCTTCAGGGTTGGTTGTATCCCCAGAAGCTTGTTCTGAGAAACATCTAGAACATGTAGGTTCACCAGACTCTTTAGCAGTCCATCATTCAGACTGGTTAGACCCAATCCAGCTATTTTTAAAGACTCAAGGTGTGGTGTCTGTAAATCTTCAGGTCCAAGGGGTGGAATACTGTTATAACTAAGGTCCAAGTGGAGCAGTCTGGGCAGTTGCAGATCTGGCAATAGACTGATCTGATTCCCCTGAAGCTTCAGCTCCAGTAGGTTCTCCAGTCCTTTAAAAGCAGCTGGATGAATGCTCTGGATGCGATTGCTGTGGAGATACAACCTTTCCAGGTTAACCAGCCCAGTGAAACTGTCTTTGGAAATATGGGTGATGCGGTTTGAGGAGAGATCCAGGTTGTGTAAAGAAGACAGGGGGCTGAAAACGCCATCAGGGATTTCAGTAAGGGCATTCTGACTCAGGTCCAACATTCCAAGCTCCCCAAGGTCTACAAAGTCCTGCTTTTGTAAGGTGTTGATGTTATTTTGAAACACGTAGAGGTGCTTTGTGGATGAGGGGAGGCCATGAGGCATGTCGACCAATTTTAGCTGGACACAGAAGATGATGTTGTTGGGGTTGCACATGCAGTTCTGAGGGCATGCACTGCTCAGAGACCCACACAGCAATTGAAGCAAAATAAGATGAGGCAGGGTTGATTGGAGCTGCATTGTTTATCTGCGTCTGGCCTGGAACGAAACCTGCAATACAATAAACAGAAACCCACAATTAAAACGACATAGATGATGGTAGTATATTTATTCTGTATTATAAACTTTACTTCTAAATACTTTACATTTTTAGGCCAAAAAAAGTTTTTTGTTTTGAAGCCTTTTGCGAATAGATTAACTTTTGTAATGACATTTAAAGCCACACTGTCTAAAAGGTTGGTTTATGATGGTTTGGGGCTGGTGGACCAGCTTAACTAATGCTGTTTATCAGTAAAACTTATCCAGAGGTAATAACTGAATAGCACAGTCTTTCTGATGAAGCTAACAAAGGAAATCTTGATGGTTAAAGTTCAGTACAGTAGCCTGAAAAGCTTGGTGGAGACAACTAAACAGCAACATCTCATATTGGGAACTACTGTTTGCCTAATAAGTTCATCTCAGAGGATGAACAAAATGTGTACGGCCCACCCTGTATCTTGACAGCTTGACACACATGCAAACTTGCACAAGCTTAACTCACAACAATGAAACCCTGCCTTGCTTCACCAAATGAATGTGCCATTACACACACCATATATGAATAGATGGCATAGATCAGTTTTATTCTCATGCGTGTTTCTGTGTATGCAATAATTTCACAACAGGGGCATATAAACCCCACAGACATGTACACAATTTCTATAGGTGACTTGTAGAAAAAAAGTATTTCAATTTTGCTTTGGTTAATGAACAGAAATTAGAACGTTAAAATTTTAGGGCTGCCAACCATTAACATAATTACAAATTCATCTCATAATTTTTTTTGTTTTGTATATTAATGGCTTAAC
The DNA here is from genome assembly GCA_036877625.1 of Ambastaia sidthimunki. Classification (NCBI taxonomy): domain Eukaryota; kingdom Metazoa; phylum Chordata; class Actinopteri; order Cypriniformes; family Botiidae; genus Ambastaia; species Ambastaia sidthimunki. The sequence goes on from JAZGTK010005774.1 coordinate 18,321, forward strand.
ATTAGTTAATTCACCCATTATTGTTTGAAGTTTAAAACGGAGTCATTGCCATTTCAAACAGAAACAATAGATCATTACTGGCCAAAATTGCAGGTCCTAAGGGTCTTTTGAAGAGTTTAAGCCCTATTATTTTCAGTTACAGTCGATGGACTGTGTAGCGCGAGTGTGTTGTTGTTCAAGTGTGGCACTGTTGGCTAATTGTTCCACAATTTCTCACATGCCTTTGATTTTTCTGTGAACAAAGAGCTAGGCCAAGCCTCTGCCATCTTGTCCACCTCTGAGGTAACAATGTGTATGTCTGTGTGTACAAAGAACAGTTTACTGTTCTACAAGAGGCCTGGCTCCTGAAGGCACAGTCTATTGAAGCAAATGAACAGCCATTGGTTTGGCAGGTATACCCACTCTATTCATCTTTTTGTCTGTCTGAGTTTCAATTGTGAGCTTTTTTCTCCCACATTAGCCATTTACCTTTATTTCTTTGCCCTTTCTTCCCACCCTCCCCTTGAAGGCCTCGGCCTACTGCTGGGAAAGCTGCTAATAGCTCTGTGATTATGAGCTGATATTGTTTCTGCAGAAGAGATCATAGATTCTAAAGTCATTTGCGTACGTAATGAGTTAAATGGCAAAATCAGACATTGGGAGGGTAGAGAGTGTGTCTTTGTTTTGTGTTTAGCTAATTTGAGGCTCAATTAGTTGAATCATAATTATTAGGCTGTTTCATCTTACTTAAATGATCATTTACCTTTTTATTACCCACAAAAAGTTGTTCTGGAATATTCTGTTTGGACTCTTAACATGTTGTCTGACTTGGGCAGAAAGAAGCTATTTTATTAAAGCGGGGAGACACCCTCCCTAGTTCTTCATTTCTGTCTTCTCCTGCCCTCCTTCCCTTCTCTCTTTATTTTCGTACATTCACAATCCCACCGGCACGGCAGGAATTTTGCAATAACCCAACAAATATTCATCTTCATGCAAAGGGGGGGCTGAGGTTGCAGAGATCTTAGACATTTCTCATCTTTTTTCTGTTATTTTTTAAACATCCAGTTTTTTAGATGTTGTGTTGCTTGTTATTGCTTGTTTATGAGAGCTTATTCAAACTTATTCCAAATGATTACATTTTATTAAACTTCACATTATTAAACAAAACATTCCAAGTTCAGAAACAAAGTTAAATCTTCCTACAATTTTTTTTACATTCTCTGTTACACATACACACAAAAGAACGCTGGCATGCTAACACACACCCATAAATCAACACACAGGTATCTCTGTAACACACATAACCACATTCCCTCAGGGTCTGGCTCAGCTTATTTTTATTTATGCACTATGAATGGTGAATCAATGCCTCGAATGAGAAACCCACATAATATCTGTTCGCATTCCTATTAGACTTCTCATTACTAGTGTGTTTGTGAGTATTGCTCGGTGATGAGAGAGATGATTTGTAGAGTAAGATAAAACAATGTTTGTTCAGCTTTTATTACTCATAATGTTTGAGCTCCCTAATACCTAAATACCTGCTTTTCAATAGTTAAGATCTAAATCAATACAGATGAAACCAAAAGCTTTTATCTACACATAAACTAAACAGACTGCCAACAGCGTGTGTGTGTGTGTGTGTGTTAATAGATGGACAGTACCTAGACAAAAGCAGTAGCACTACTAAATTAACCAGTTTCAACTTAAGTTTTACTGGCATGACTGTAGTTCAGTATTTGAAACGTCATTTTAGAAAGATACCTTTTCCCCATTAAGTAGTACTGTCTGAATCGGTTCCATTCAGACGGTTTAATTAAGTATTAAATTAAGTATTCAACTATATATAAATGTGGGTGTTGCTAGGTTTAATTAACATACTCCCAGTAATTAACTTAATTGCCGTAATTCTGTTACTATACCCCACACACACACATATATCCACTCACACATAAATATAATAATATACACACAGTTCCTTCAGCAGCTCTTACCAGCACAGCTGGTAAGTGTTACCCAGAATGCATTGGGGCGGTCTCTCTGGGTGACAGCGTGCTCCCATAAAGTAACTGTTTCACGATTAGGGTAGGGGGGAGGATTTAAAGGAGAAACAGACATATCTGCACTGTTTAAAAGTGGATTCTGTGTGAGTGGGTAAGAGTGGGTAAGCCTGTTTGTGTTTATGCATGTGAGAATCAAGCTCATGCGGATGTGTGTGATTCAAAATACGAAACAGATTCATCGGGATTCAACTGCTAGTTCCTCATGCTTCAGTTAAACCACAACAGAAGCTGCTAACATGATGCCAGAGCCAATCAAAACCTCCATCATCCACTAATGGTGTTAGTAAAACTAACATATTCTATGCATATGAGTGTAAGCATGGAACAGCGATAAACGTTTTTTTGTGTTATAGGTCTTAAGTGTTTTTTTTTGTTTCTAACTAGAACCAAGAACACTTTTATAGGAGAACCTTGTTAAGTTCTTCAAACGAGCTCTAACTCTCTATATTTTTGGCAAACAATCTAAGTACTGTCGAGTTCTATCAAGTACCCTTGAACTTAGTCAACATGAAATTCACATCCCATTTAAGTTATACTAATACTGATGTATTTCTGAATATAAAAGGGAATACAAAAAAAATTATTCAAAGAGTTTTAAAAACCCAGGTCTTCATTCTGTTTACCTTAAACATTATTTGCTTAAGCAACACCTAAATAGCTTATCCAATAGCCCACTCAACCAAGAGAAAGTCAGTGGATAAAAAAAGGCATTTCAGGAGCGAAAATTACAAAAACCAACATTTTTCTTTTGAATGAGGTGTTCATTATTTCTCTTAGAAATTAAGAAAGTAAATCAATATGCTGATCAAGACAACCAGAACTATATTAACTTTAAGAACTCAATATGCTGAAAATGGTTTTTAATATGAATGTTCTTTCAAGAACCATTTCACTCTCATTGTGAACTACCAAGGCAAAGGTAGAAACTTCACTCCATGTCATTTTCGTAATGTTACAAAGACACAATCTTAACTTTTGGGTTCAAATTTCATTAGCTATTACTCTTAAATATCCTAATAAGAGCCCCCTAACAAGTAGTTTCAGTTATAGCAGTAATGCAAACACACACGTGCCCTCCAGACAAACAAACACTCAAACACACCAAAAGACACTGAAAAGGTGAGAGGGGAGAAGCTTAACCCAGGCTGGGTGCAATAGAGGTATAACATCCTCCCCCAGCTTTTCCCAGGGGCAGAAAGCAGTTTGAGTTACACACTATGTGTGCGCGTTTGTGTGACTGCGTGTGCACACCTGGATCAGGTTCCTGCCCATCCGTCCTGCAGGCAGCCATGCGACGCAGCAGACGCTGCATTTCTGGTGAAACGTGAGAATCATAACAAGACTTGAGACCAAAGCAGACCAACTTAAACATGCCATTGACACACGCCAGCCTGTCATATATTGTTACAAAGCTGGTACAAAACCACAAATCTCAGTATCGCACAGAATCTTTAAGCTGCTGACAGAAATAAAAATGTT
>JAZGTK010005775.1:0-21841 GCA_036877625.1 Ambastaia sidthimunki
CACACACACACACACACACACACACTCACACACACACACACACACACACACACACACACACTCACACACACACACACTCACTCACACACACACACACACACACACACACTGGTGAAATTAGTTTTGCTTGCACAGGATGTTTTGTGTCATTCCTGGTGATTCATTCTGTGGTTATTTATTTATTTTGTTATTTGCCCTTTTATCAAAATCTAAGTTTTCATTATCTGACAGACAGACAGACAGACATACATACATACATACAAATAGATAGATAGATAGATAGATAGATTTGATTTGTTGATCTGGTTTCACGTTGCGTCTGTTCTCATTGTCAGATCTTATTGAAACACTTTAATACAGAAGAGCAGGATTTCAGTAGTAAGCAGCTGACCTGTGACCTCAACAGCATTGTAATGATTTCATTTGTGTCCTGCAGCCTGGACGCGTGTGGAAGTGCTGCTAATACATCACGTTACAAACATGCTCAGCGTTTGTCTGGTGAGTAAGTCAGATGCTGTCAGACACACAACAGCACTCTTACATCTATCTAACATGACATAATGGTCGTCCTATAATACAACTGTTCTCATCTTTTTTATACAATGAATAACTTTGAAAAACACGTACACCCAACAAACATAAAAATAACATTTGATGGCATATATTGACAATATAAGCCTCTAGACCTACAAGTTCTGTCTTTGCACTGACCAAAAAGTCAAACTTCAGTTTTTGACAGATTATCCTGCAGTTGCTCAGCATTGCCTGCGTGTTGCGTGTTTTGACTCTAACATGAATGTGACGGCACTCACTTGCTCAACTATTTTCTCTGCACAGTTCAGTGGAGCTGTGCTGTCATCCAGTCGATTGTTAATTTATCTAAAGGCTGTGTGTGAAGTGGAAATACTGCGGCTGAGTAATACACAGAAAGGACTGAGAAGGACTAAGAAACAGTGAGAAGGACTGAGAAACAGGACTGAGAAACAGGACTGAGAAACAGTGAGAAGGACTGAGAAACAGGACTGAGAAACAGTGAGAAGGACTGAGAAACAGGACTGAGAAACAGGACTGAGAAACAGGACTGAGAAACAGTGAGAAGGACTGAGAAACAGGACTGAGAAACAGGACTAAGAAACAGGATTGAGAAACAGGATTGAGAAACAGGACTGAGAAACAGGACTGAGAAACAGGACTGAGAAACAGGACTGAGAAACAGGACTGAGAAACAGGATTGAGAAACAGGATTGAGAAACAGGATTGAGAAACAGGATTGAGAAACAGGACTGAGAAACAGTGAGAAGGATTGAGAAACAGGACTGAGAAACAGGACTGAGAAACAGGATTGAGAAACAGGATTGAGAAACAGGATTTGAGAAACAGTGTTTTAATGATGTGTGACAGGGAGGAGGTTTATTGAAAAATAATCAAGTGAAACCTCATCGCTGGAGACACATTCTTCCAGTTGCACACTATCTAGTGCACATTAAGATTTCCTGTGAGTCTATAGAGAAAGTGGAGAAACCACTTTCTGACTCTGTTAAATTCATATTGATCCCAGCACATCCGTCTCTATTTTCTGCGTGTCAGAGTTTATTATGGCAAATAAAATATGGGAGATTCACTACCGCCCCAACAAAATCAAAAGAATCTGTTTCACTATTGATTGCTTTGCAAATATGTATCAAAATATAGATATGTTACATATAGCATGTGTGAAATACAGTGTCATGCTTGAATCAAATCTCAAGATAAATTTTCCAGTATCTGTATTTGTTTTGATGTAGCAGCATTCAAAATTTTCCCAGCCTGCTTTGACTCTTAAAGGTGGGGCAGGCAATTTCAGAGAGACTAGCACGACCTACCTTAACACAAACAAACCAGACCAAAGATAATATTGTACTGACATGATTTCAGCATGTGCCATGATTTTACTATGGTATGCTTTTAAGACCCTTGGAGTATATAACTGTGCCCAACAAACAGGGAACATTTTCTTTATTTAAATGTTTTCAAAAACGTATTTAAAATGTTTTTGCAATTACTTTAAGAGAACAATTTTTAACGTGATATATATTTATTTAAAAAGTTGCTCTTAAGGAGTTAAATTCACTGACATTAAAAAATGTTTGAATAACCAATAACGTCAATACAAAGTCTAAAGAACTGTAGATTTTAAACGTTTATGTTACTTAATGGAAACGTTAGGAAAACGTTTTTACAATCTAAAATGAGCTGGGATTGTATTGCCATCTGACAGCATGACAGTAAAAGAACGGACAGTCAGAAAGTCGCTCTCTGATTGGTCAGATGTCAGGACACGTCATCAGACAGCAACATGTCCGCGTTCATTTGAAGTGGCAGTAAGTGCTCGAGCGTGTTTCTCTACATACTTCACATGTGTTTCAATGTTGAGCTCACAATTATGTGTTAAAGAGAAGAAACGCAACTGCGAACAGACTGTTTGTTATGAACAGATGTGTGTTTGAGCGGCTGTTATTAGCGCGAATGCTAACAGCTGTCACTGATTCACCAAACGAGCACAGATCGTTGATAAAGTAACACGTGTGATGTGTGTGATGTGTGTGATGTATGTGATGTATGTGATGTGTGTGATGTGTGATGTATGTGATGTATGCATGCTGTGTGTTAGGAGGTTTCATGACATTCAAACACACGATTTTCCTCTTTTAAGCAGTTTTTGCTGCTTAACTGCTGCTTTCTTGTGCTGCTGACAGTAATAAATCACTTTATATTTGCATTAGTGAATGTCATCACAGCTGAAATCACATTATAATATTTGTAATGATACAAACAAATGTTTGGCATTTTGATTAAGTATTTTTCTGTCGATCAGTCCAGATCTATATGAAATTAATATTGTCATTCATTTACATGTATTCACGTGGCAGAATTGTTACGTTTGAGTGAATTATTCTTTTAATGGTGTAGATTCACACATTTCACCCAAATCTCAGCTGCTGGAGGCCGGTCTGGACCTGTACACAGAAGTCACACGGGTGAGCTTTGATTTCAGCCCCATTTCTCACCCGTTAAGAGACTTCTATTACTGCTGTGTGTGATTTATTCAGCTTTAGGTGTTGTGCTGTGATCTCTGGCCATACGGTAGAATGCAGTGTATTCTCCATGCATACTTTTCCTTTATTAAAAAAGCCACATACGTAAGAATCGTTGCTCACAGCGAAGTGAAATCTGTCATGTTATCCAGCAATCAGAGATTTGAAGACGTGTTGTAGGTGAGTCACTCATCAGAGTCTGTCCTGGCGTGTGGGGAGAGATTATGGTGATTGTTTACAGACGCAGTTCTTGGCATTTCTGTTTATACAGATTTGATCAGTTTATTAATAGGTTGAGATAATGCTGACTGATTTATAGACACGCGATTTATAAGCCCGTTTCTCTTTGTGTTACGGTTGAACGTTAAAAGATTTGATTGACTGTTCTCTTCATTTTCTTGTTCTAGTTTTTTAGAGATTGTGAAGTTGACCTGTCAAATAAAAACATAACTGTGCAAGATTCTGTCTTCTGTCTCCTGCCTTCAGTGTGAAGAACCAGCCGCTGCTGTTGAACACCCCTCTGGAGAACGTGAGCTCTCCCGCCCGTTCTACAGTTCAGCATATAAACAGACAGGAGGAGGTACCATTCTGATTATGTTTAAGGGGGGATTGCAGCTGGGCTTGTGTTGTAGGGTCAGTGAATGTTTAATGTCTTGTAAGTGTTTGATTCATACATGTGTAAGCAAGACCAGTCAATTTATGTTTGTTTTATAGATGATTCCTAATATTTTGTCATAATACTAATGGCCTTTAATTTAGTTTCTATGCTTTGGATCAATATCTGTATAAATCACACAACTGTTTTCCTTTGACAACAAACAACACTGGATCAAAGGCTGGTTTAGTAATCTGATTTTATAAGGCTGAGATCTTAAATCAGAAATATTTATATTGACTGTAAGCTTGATCAGTTATTCATCATAGCCCACAGAGTGTGTTCAGTGATGTAGGATTACAAGAGAAAGTCCATTTCCAGACCCCATTGAACATGACATATTGTGCTGTTATAAAAGCATCTCTCTCGACCCTGCTGGACCTTAAACCACAAACAGCATTTTATTGACTTCATATCCTGAGAGCTGCTCATTAATGGCATCTGATTTATTTACCAGAAAACTAATAGCAAACACACTTTGTTTTCTATTGGACTCATCTGAGTAATTTAATAACAAAACCTAAATGACTATTTGTTTCTGGATTTTATGGCACTTGGCTTTCTAATTCTCTATACCACACTGTCTCTGTCTGCGCTGGGCCCGTGTCTGCGCTGGGCCCGTGTCTGCGCTGGGCCCGTGTCTGCGCTGGGCCCGTGTCTGCGCTGGGCCCGTGTCTGCGCTCGGCCGTGTCTGCGCTCGGCACATAAGATCTTCTCATCCAGATTTCTTCACAGTTATTCTCAGTTAAAGCCAGCGTCCTGTTAATAAACGCTGTAGTGCTCTCAGTGCTGCTAATAAAGTGGCATTTCCTCAGCTCTGTCCTGACCTTTCTCTGTTTGTTTGCTAATTAGGCTGCAGGCGCTCATGATCACTAAGAGCGTGATGTGTGTTTACTGCTGAGGGAACGTGAGCAGTCTTTCACGGATTCTTCATTTATGTCACAGAAGTGAAATAGAAATGTTTTGTCTTGTATAGATTTTATTGTTTTCGGGTTGTTAGATGATGATGGCTTGTGTTGTGTGTAGCTCAACTGGTAGAGCGTTGCGTTAGCAGCGCAAAGGTTGTGGGTTCGAACCCAAGGAATACAAGTACTGATAAATGTGTACCCTAAATTCACTGTGAGTCGCTTTGGATAAAAGCGTCTGCCAAATGAATAAATGTAAATGAATAAATGTTGTAGTGTTGCCAAGGTGTTGCTATGCACTTGTTCTGAATGGTTGTTAACATGTTCCTTGCAGTCTATGATGTTCAATGTTACTTAATAGTTTTTTCAATAGGTTTCTCATGCTCTTCCTAGCAAAGACCACAAATACAGTATAGTAGTAGTTTTCATGAATTTTGAAACCATTACAAAGTAAACAAGGTCCATTTTGATGCCATGTTTGCATGTAATACACATGCCTGGTGTTATTGTGCATAATGAATCGATTCATAAGTGTAAGTAAGTGTAAGCAACTGGGCTTCCCTGAACCACTTCAATAACCCGTCAACCTCTAAACAGTTTCCAAACAAAGTCCTACACTTTCCACTTCATTTGATCTTGCTGTGAAAACGAGAGAAACCAAACCCAATGTATTTCTTCACCCTCACATGTTCTCTTCACCATCCTCTTCCTCTCTGCATCAGCCTGTGTCACACACTTTGGCAAACAGTCATGTATAAATCAGCTCTTACGTGGTGGTCCTCTGCTGTGCTCTTCATACTGCCGCCCCCTCGCTCAGATTTGAGTTTCAGCTGTGGCTGTCTTTGAAGTGACGGCCCCCTCGTGTACACCGTTCTATAGAATCACCTCCGCGTACAGCATTCATCTCTGTTATCATCACCCCCTCGCTTTAACACCGTGACACTTCTACGTTTGATGTTCACACATGGGGGTGGGCGATACGGCCTAAAAATGATGTTTTAATGTCCTTTTCACAACAGAAAATTAATTGTAATTATATTATTTTGTTAATTCAGAGCTGTACAGTGAAGGTGTCAGAAAATTATGCTCCATGTAAGAGTATATATATATTTATATGTTATAATATATTTGTGGTTTTTGCTAAGGTGTCAGAGTGGGATATTTGACTTGGAGCAATAAGCAACCACCCAGAATCCTGTAGCAAGCACACAGTGGCCTGGAAAGCACTCCCCAGCAGTGTTTATGAGAGGGACTTTCATCAGAAAATGTTGATTCTGCTGGTGTGAAGACATTAAGCAGTTACACTATTCTGATTAAGATTGATTGTAGAAAGTAAAATATTATTAACGTACAGTTTGCAAATTGTGTTTCAATAAGGACTGTTGAGATAAATGACTGTTTTTAGGGTCGGAGTCTGATTCTGTCTGGCTGGTTTGTTTTTTTATGGCCATTCCTATGTGGTTAATGTCTGTTCTTCTTTCATCTCGACAGTCAAACATTGCCTGCAGGCCATCAGGTTTATTTTTCCCAATGACACGGCGGCCCCCGAAGCTCCCAGCATTCACCTGGTGACTGTGACATTCTTTTCTGAGTATTAGCAGTTTGGTATATGTACACACACTCATTCTATTCTAGTCAATAGTTTCTTACTGAAGTGACTAATAGAACCAATTGGTAAGTGCTTGTACTGTATGTCTTGAACTATTATCTATAACTATTATTGAAGTGTCACTCCCACCAGTAATTGCCCCTTAAAGACATCCTGCAGAAACGGGTTCTGATGAAGTGAGTCACGTGACTCTGCAGAGGTCAAAGGTCAGAGACATGTATGATCCTCACTCTCCTGACTCCCGGAACATCTGAACTCGTCTTTAAGGTTTGAAGGTTGTCAAGTTTGTCATGTTTAATTGAAGGTGCATGTGTGTTATAGTGTGTGAATGTCCACTTAATCTGCTGTTGTTGTAAAGTGGGCCACTTTTTACACGCTTACCAAATAAATAAATAAACGGGCTTGAAATAATGATTTAAATTAAAATTATTTCATTATGTGATAAGATAAAGACTGAATGAACTGATGCAAATAAATAGTTTGGCGTGGCAGTTAAAAAAACTTTTAAAAACTAAAAAACTATATAGCATTTATAATGTTAAACTTTAAAAATGTTTGCTGAATTTTGGTGAACAGTGTTTTAAAGGCATTTGTTTTTTGATATGGCCACATTTATTTTAACATTCACAGGATTGTGAATATGTCGCTCTGACTACAATTTCCATGTAACCTGCGGTGGCTGCTCGGGGCATGGAGTCAGTGTCGCCGTCTAGTGGTGTGGAGAACCATGTGCACCGGAGCTGAAGTCCTCTGCTTGTTCTACACATCTCCATACTTTACCATGAGCTGCAGTGAAATGGACCAGGAGATGTGGTTGGGTCTTCTGCAGCAGCAGGCCAGGTAATGATTTTACGTATCAGTAAAACAGAAGCAGAAGGGGGCGGGAAAGGAAATGACGTAGCTGGATCTGAACTTGTACTGTTTGCATGAGCACCAGGGCTCAATACGTCAAAGCGAGATCTTTGAGTGTTAGACCACAGCATCGATTGTCAACATAATGCCACCCACTTCACTACACGATTCTCTGTGCGGGTGGAGTCCTGTTGTGTTGTGACTAGATGGCTGTAATGTGTATTTCATTGTTTAATGAAATGTCAAGTGTTTGCTGTGATGTTGACATGATAAAAGCTGCAGTGAGGGTTTGTTGTGATGATCATCACGCTGGGAATAATGTTGCCTGCAGAGCACGTCAGGTCGTGATGTTAATTCCCTTGACTGCTCAACTCCAGTATTATATATAATATAACATAACATAACATAACATAACATAACATAACATAACATAACATAACATAACATAACATAACATAACATAACATAACATAACATAATATATTTTTTATAATATAATATTTCTGAGTATGATAAAAGCGCCTCATATTTTGCATAAATGAATAACAACAACTTTTTAACAACAGTTATTGCAGTGTTTGGATTGTTGCCTATATTTATATCATTCACAAACTCTTGTTGAATTCATAATAATGATTGCAGAAGTGTATCAGTAGTTAGCATTGATAACGTGGAAGTGCAGCTCTGTAGGCACAGAGCAGAGATGTTTGGAGATGGTTGATCAGAGCTGCATTCAGTCTCTGGGCTGTATGAGTCATTCTCTGCAGTATTAGTGTATATTGACCACCTGACGACTCTTTTACCACTAATCATGTTTCTCTCATTTCATTAGGGACCTACAGCTGGACGTTCCATTGATCTGTACGGGTGAGATTACTCCTCATTCATCAGAACCTTCAGGAGGTCCTGCTTGATTGATCAAGGTACGAGCACGATCAATGTAGCCGGGACCCTCATTAGCATTTATATCATTTACCAGACAATGCTGACTTGTTAGGGGGAGTTAGTCCAGATGTGATTGTGGTTGTTTAGGCTTTGATGGAAAAGTCTTGTTGTCGTTTTAAATGATTTGTCGGTTGTTTATGTATGTAGTGGATGGCAGCAGACATCCGTGCGTTATTAGAAAATGTTTAAAATGGTTTCAACTCTAACCATCCGTACGGTTTCTAGAATGTCCAACAGGGGGCGCTAACGGTGAGCAGAGAGTCTGGGTTGCATGCCCTTACACACGCTCTGTGGAAATGTCAGGCAGTGTGATGGCAAAATGCTGCAGGCTAATCGTAATGACATTTTACCATCAGTGAGTTCTCTCTGCCGTTCTTCACTTCCTGTGTGTGTGCAGGAAAGACGCTCCGCCCTCATTAGTCCACGGAAGTGTTGGTCTGAATCACTTGACGGGTGTTGGGTGAGGTCACGGGTGAGGTCATGGGTGGCGTGTGTTTGTGTGTTGGCTTTTTACATTCCTCCATCAGGCGAGTGAAGTGACGCACAACCTCTGTGCTCGTTACACAATCACAGGCTGTTTACCGCACTGCTCCTGTCCTTTAGAGTCCAGAACATTAGAGCATTTAACACTCAAACTCTCGCTCTCTGTTTTTACGCATGGCATTTAGCTGTGTTTGCTGAGACAAACATCACCATCAAAGTCATTGTTGTGGCTCATACTTAAGATTAGAGATGTGAATAACATCTAACCATATTAAATTTAAAGGCAAGATAGGCGATTTTTTTTTTATTACAGATTTTTTTATGATGGCTGAAACTTTTTTTTAAATCCTGATGTCAATAACTAAGTAAAGTGCTCAAATGTATTTAGGTTTATACTTCTGTATATATAACGTCATCAGTAAAAGCATTCGGTCCGAACACAATGATTGGATGTCCTGCTTGCCTGTCAAATTATGTTATGAGGTGTTGCAACAGAGAGTTCGTCCATCTATATGCATATATATGAAATATCACAAAGACATGGGCTGTGCGCCTGGAACACCTTAGCAACAATCCGGGGGACCCTAGCAACCACAAAACAACACGTTTTGAAACCACTGAAAACTCCTTGGAAACCACACAAAACACTGGCCTGGTAATCGCCCACATTAACCAGCATCAGGACGGCCACTTTACAAACGGTCTCTGCGTAATTTCTGTTCTGAAATGCCCCACATGCACCGTACAGCCCGTGTTCTGCGGTCATGATGCATGCAGTCACACGCAGACATGTGTGTGGTTGATGACTCCATTCATGTGTCGTGTCATGATAAAACATGTTCATTACCCCCCACACGACAGCAGCAAACCAAAACCACACAGGTGCTGCCCCACTGCTAATACTCTGTTTCTGTGTGTTACTATCACCCTTTCTGTCTCTCTCTCTCTCTCTCGCTCTCTCTCTCTCTCTCTCTCTCTCGCTCTCTCTCTGTCTCTCTCTCTGTCTCTAGAGTTACACCCTATATGTGGTTGGAGATGAGGACATGATCTCAACGTTCTCAAATATCTCTTCAGGCTGTCAGCAGGTGTGTGTGTGTCTTAACCATATATTGGGGACAAATTTGTACCCAGAAGTCAGTAAAACTTGAAGCTGCTTGGCTGAGGATCTCTGCAGATCAGAGTCATGCAAGAAACATTGTGCTTTCCTCCTTTAAGAAAAGTATATACTTAGTACAAACATACTGGACCCAAGTATACAAATACAGACACCATTAATACTGTTGTGTATATTAATGCATTTATGCTAATGTGTGCATTCCTGAGAAAATGTCATTTTGTAGTGCACTCTGCATTACACACTTGCACAGATTTCTACTATCAGCTCTTTATCCCGGGATGTTTGTGGAATAATCAGGAACTTCCTGCTTCAATAACAACATTATATGAAGCCTGTCAAACTGCAGACATGTTTCTGTATTTACACTCAGGATTTACAGTGAAGGATCTTGAGTCTGTTTCATTTGGTGAAAAAAGAAGATATTTTGAGAAATGTCTCGGTGGTTTTATGTCCATACAATGAAAGTCAGTGGGTGCCACTGTTGTTTGGTCTCCAACATACTTCAAAATATCTTCTTTTGTGTTCCTCAGAAGCAAAAAAGTCCTTGGAATGACATGAGAGTGAGTAAATTATAAAAGAATTTGCATTTTTGGGTGAATTATCCCTTTAAGACAGAAAACTTAAACGCCTTCTGTCAAAATCATAAATGTAAAAGCAAAAATACCCTTGAGCTAAACCAATGAATCAAAAACAAGCCATCTTTTCAATATTTCTGACTTTTACAGGGCAGTTAGTGTAGAATCTTCAGGCTCGTTTAAATATATATGAATTTATATTTGAGCAGTGCTGTGTTTGTCACATTATCATTATGTCACTTCCTGTGGGTCACGCTCTTCTCATAGCAGCCTGTGCCAGCTGAACCGCAGCCTGTGCCCAAACTCAACCTGACTGGTTCTGTCATTACCCAGCGCCCACACTCTGAAGTTCCCTCTTCACTGGCTTTATAGGGTTAGCAAAGCAGTTTTAAGAGTCTTTTTGGATTTGTGTTGGACAGTAATTGTGCCCAGAAGACACAAACCTCAGACTGTTTCCACCACAGAGGTTTTACATCTTCACTCCATCTTCAGTGAGATCCTGCAGTTAACGTTTACATTTATTTTTACTCAGATTTTCTCAGTGATTCTGCTAAGATAAATTCTTCTGTCAGTGTGTTTTTATTGTAGTCCAGTGTTGCACAATAATAATTTTAAGTTTTACGTCATTTTATAATAAACCACTAAATGTAATTTACAATTTAACACTTTCTTTAAACCAATTTATCTCTTTAAACCAATCAGCGGCCACCTAGAACACTCTAAAAACTTTACCAACCATTTATTCACCTTTATTCACTTAGCAATCAGCCATAACACCCAACATCCCCTCTGTGAGTTTTGCATGAGCAGGAACCTCTCTTGTTTTCTCAAGAATATGTTGAAACAAATTAAGAGTTTCCTCAGTGTTTCATTTTCAACCAGGATGTCAATCAGTGTCATCCAGTTTCTATGTTGATTAAACATCTTTCCATTATATTAACCATATGAGAGGGTCAGAGTTCACAAAAAACACATTTTCTGTGCATTAATAGAAGGGAATGGAGCGTCAGGTTTAGTATGAATCACTTACTGTAGCACACTGTAAGATGTTTCAGACAATATCCCATAGTGTACATCATGCCAGTTATGTGTAACAGATGCAAACCTTAATGTGTAGCTAACAAGACGATTCGCCATCGCTTTTGTGAGTCACCTGTGCTTATCTCTAATGGAAATCTAGATTGGAATGGTTTTGTGTTTTAACTGCACTGGTTATTCAGCGGAAAACGAAATGAAACGCTGATTAGCATAATCTCTTTCAATAGAATGTTTGCAAACAAAATTAAGTGAAAAATTAAGATCATGTTTTACTTAATGAAAACTGCACATTTAATGTCACACTGAGGCTTAAAGTTTTTAGTTTGAATTTCATTTTGAAGCAACTCTTGAAAAGTCTGTGAGCTGGAGAGTAGAGAAGGTTTTCTTCCTGAAAACATCACTTTCTCTTTCCCCTAAGTTCTCTTTTCTCTCCATTTGTAACACTGGAGTTGTCAGGTCTGCATGTGTTTTGGGTTTTTTGCTCTCATCCTGTTGTTTTTCTCACATAAAAGACTGAGTTTCACTCTGACAGTTCAC
Organism: Ambastaia sidthimunki; assembly: GCA_036877625.1. Classification (NCBI taxonomy): domain Eukaryota; kingdom Metazoa; phylum Chordata; class Actinopteri; order Cypriniformes; family Botiidae; genus Ambastaia; species Ambastaia sidthimunki. The sequence goes on from JAZGTK010005775.1 coordinate 11,791, forward strand.
AGAGCATGAACGTGTGCACACTCTCATTTCCAGTCAGGTCAGGTTTTGTTGATTCTGTGGTCGTGGAGTGTATCTGTAATCTATAATCTATATTGAGTCTCCAGCTAGCGTGGTGTTTACACTGGCCTCTCCCACACTAACATCTGTGGCTGCGCTTTCTAGTCTCTCATTGTGGTCCGTTTTTACAAGAACCTGAGAGAAAACATCCTGTTTTTCTTTCATACAAGCACAAAAATGAATGAATGAGTTTAATGAATGGATGAGGTGTTTATGTGTGCACCTCAATGTTAGACCATTCTCTGGTTGAATGGAGAGATTAAATCGCATTATATCATTGGATATATTCGTTCATTTGTAAAACTAGATTGAACTCTACTGACTACATAGGCAGCTGCATTCTAACTGCAGTGGAGCCTCAAAAGTGACTGAATTTTAACACACTAAATAGGTAGCAAAGGTAACGTGTGATGCAGCCATAGAATTTGTCCAAAAAACGGTTTTGAAATGGCCATTGTCACGAAAAAGCACTTAAAATGCCTTCAAATACTCCCTAGAAGGGCTGCAAGATATATTGAAATAATTGCAAATCTGCATTTCACAATAACTAAATGATTTTAATACTTCAAAAAGTTATTTATAGTCAAAGCTTTAGGTGGATACAGAGAGTTTGTATGACAGCACAGCACAGGAATACAAATCCCACATGTGCTACTTTCCCATATAAACTACAAAATAATGCATTTCTGAATGAGTATTTATTAAACGTTTGTGGAAAAGCCTGTGAGATGTTTGTGTGTGTGAGAGAGTTCCAGCACAGCAGAAACCCGATCAGAACCTTCAGAGCAGCTTCATCAGCACTCCATCGCTGATCACTGAACACACTGATATTAACACAGAGAAACACAAATCTCCAGACTGTCAGATCAGGGTGGAGTCAGTTTATTAACCACAACCCTCCACCTGTCACGTCCCTTATCGGCTTCAGCATTTACATACGGATCAGTGTTTAGGGTTAGACATCTCACCCCAAGTCACAATGATAAGTTTATAATGATGATTCATAATTTGAGCTGTTGGGTCAGATTTCACTAAAAATGTCCATCTGTAAACAGAATGTTCTGGTCCTGTAGATGACTGGGATGATAGAGAGGCAAAAGTTACAGACTGCAGCTTTAAAGTTCAGTGATAATGTATTGCGTGTTCTAGAAGTTTGTAGAATAATCTCATCTGTGTGGGAGAGCAGAAGTCAGAGCGACTTCATTCACCTGTTCTGTCATTCACACCCGTCTGTCCAGACTCGTCCAGGTCTTGATGATTGGATGAAAGGCCCTGACGGTGTGTTTCTGCTGGAGTTCATCAAGCCTGAGTCTCTGCTGCTGAGGGGGAGAGATCTCTGACCTCACACCTCACTCTGAGGGGATGCTGGATGTTCTTGTCTTTCACTGGGGTTTTAAAGGCCACATGTGGGTCACTTCAGTCCAGTCGTATGTACTTATTAACCAACAGGAAACTCAGTTCTGAGCTACTTTTCTGGCTCTGTTCTGAAGTTTAGTAAGCTGCTTACATAGGAAGTATTTTAAGATAAGATGTTAAGATCATTTGTGTGGCACTCATGTAAAGCTGCTCCAAAACAGGCAACTGTTCAGCAACATAACAGTATAACTGTTTAAACTTTAAAATATCTTCTCTTAGCTAAATTTGGAGGCAGCTTTGTTGAGCAAAAACAGTCCCATCACGTGCATATCTCAAATATCAAAATATTTCATAGTGCATTTTCATAATTTTTCTATTTCAGTGTTTTCTAGAATGCTTGATACAGCTGATACATACCTGAATAACATGTATCCTTTTAATTTTTATCCTTTTTGTTACTCTTGTAATCTTTGTTTTTATTTCATTACCGACTATTTACAAGTCTTTAACAATTGCTTGAGTGTTTACTTCATTAAGAAAACACATGAACAAACTCTCTTACAAACACTTCTTTTTTGACAATTCAACATGAAATGTTTATTTATAGCTCTCAGTTTTAGGAAGTGTAAGAGTGTTTTTGTTCTCTGTAAATGTTGACCAGATGTCTGATCATGTAGGACAAGATCTTTCCAGTGAATAGTGGATGCAACATGTCTCACGGAACATCTGCAGCCCAGCACACTGAACTCTGGTTCTCAATAGAGGAAGCTGACCTGATTGGCTCTTATTGTTTCATTTCTCCTCTGTTTGTTAAAGTTCATTGGCTTGTCAGACAATGTGCTATTGCAAAACAGCTGGATTTAGTGGCATTAGAGGAGCCGAACAGGAAGTTTATTGTGACCTCTTGAAGTTTGAAATTCAGAATGAAATTCATTCAGCTTGTTTCATTTGAGCTGATTCTGTCGGCTTCAGGAAATGACCCAGCAAATGTTGAGTTGGTTTAGGTTTGTAATTTAAACTTTAGTTTAAATTTATTGTTTTGGTGTAAATAAATGTGCATGACTTCGATACTTTAAATCTTTTTGTTTATTGCCAGAAAAACAGGCCTGTTTTCAACAGTTACATGAACTGACAATCATCTGAAGGTTTTGACCTCTGTAATAGTTGCAGCAGTGTTGAGCTCATCTGATACACAGCAATATACCAGCGTGAGAACATGCATACAGTATTCAAAGCTAGTTATAGCCACAGGGTGGTTCAGGTTTGGCCTTGACTTTTATCCCTTATCTTCAGCTGTGAATAAGTTGTATAAGCTGTATTTAAGGAAATTACAACAGTCTTTGTCAACACTTTTCCGGCGCTCCAGATTTCACTGATAAACTGGCTCCTTTCACTCTTTTTGTTTCCATTCAGTAATGCGTTACAAAGGCAGTGATGGATGTCACCCTACATAAGAATTCTGTTTATAGAACATCAGTGTATTACAGTAGATATGAAAAAATGCGACGTAAAGAGCGCAGGAGAATGCGCCTGCATGGAGGAGTGAGCAGCAAGTACTGTATGCGTTTTTTAGCCAGTGTTTTTAAAAATAAACTGAAGTGAGCTGTGATCAGGTCAATGAAAGTCACGCTGAGTGCCTCTCTTCCCATCAGGACCCGCTCGAGTGGGCTCTTCAAATCTCTCATTATGTGAAGTGAGGCCTTTCAAAGAGCACAAATAGTTCCACAGAACAATGAGTGACCAATTTCCCCCTCACTAGACAATTGTGCATGTCACACACGTTCTGAAATATTGCTTTCGGGGAAGATGGATTAGCATGTAGCATGTGCGTCCTTTTGTGTATTTTGTGCTAATTTTCTGACGTCAGCTGGCCTGCATTGTTCACTGGTCTGTGTTTACCTCAACAATCGGTCATATGCTGTCAGGAAAAAAGTCAAAAACCTAATCAAGATAATAAAAACACCAGTTTTTTGTGATACAAAACAAATATTTATAAACATGTCTTTTTTTTTTTTTACAGGTACAGCCTCACACTTCAACTTGGGCTACTGTCGCCCTCCTCTGCCGACTTTATCCTCATGTTCTCGCTCACAGCGCAGATAACAGGTAAACAGATGACCATTAAACAGCTGCCGTCTTTCACCGAGGGAAAACAGTCATTGTCTTCACTTCTGAGGAAAAACACTTTCACTTTTACACTGTTACCCAGAATCCTGCTCGTGTTTGATCAGCAAGGTGTTACTTTTGTTTGTCTTGTTGTACAATGGACCCAAAATATATTTCCACACACAAGTCACACTTTAAAATGTCTGAAAGACGCTACAAACCCTGCATGATAACTTTTGTGCCTGGATATTAGATGAGCATTATTTTGTGTTTGATTAGTTGTTTATTGCTAAGCAACTCACATTTATGTTCTAGCGCTACATTGTTTCACAATAAACAAGCTGTGACTTGATTAATCAGCTGGACTTGTAAATGTTTTCCATGACAGGTGTGTGTTGATCTGAGGGGTAGGTTTGGCTTTTAGGTTAGAGGAATGTGTTTTTCTCTTCTCAGCAGATGTTTGTGGTCTTCTGTAGGCAGCACCTCCAGGCTTTGCTTCACCTGGCGTGTTGGTGTCAGAACTCTTCTACGCTCTGAAGGTGTGTGACACGCGTGCTGCATGTCTGATGTGGTTTTTCAGACATACTCTTGCTCGCATGCTTTGAAGGTCAACATGAATTCAACTCTGTCTTTGTAATAACTTTCTTTATCTGCTAACATCTGCTTCTGATATGATTTTCTTTCAACTAATATTATTGGGCCGTTTGGTTGACGGTAATAAAGTTAACCAACAGCCAAATAGATATTTAGGCATTGGTTTGGCTACAGTATTTAATGCAGCTTCTCTAACCTCATTGTAATAGTTGGTGAAATAATAATTTTTTGATGTTAGTTTTAAAACGGTTACAACAGTAATAGCACATAACAATAGGTTTGAAATGAATATGTTGTTGTGTGTTTGACTTTCACAGTCCTATCAAATGACAAACTTCCTCAATGAATATCCAGTTTCATTCGGAAATGTGTGACACATTGGAATTAAAATGGATTGCGTGTGTCATTTCGCGTTGATAGTTTTAAAGATTTTTAGTTTAGCTCAACTCAAGTACAAACACGTCATATTTGTAGTTTTGGAATTAGAGTGACGGCTGTGTTTTAGCACAGTGATTGTGTGTGTCACATCAGAGAGAAGTGAGGTGATAAACACTGCGGGACTGTTGAAGACCGACCGTCCCACCCTCCGGTGCTTTGATGAGAATTCATCTTTTCAATTAAACAACATCAGCCAGAGGAAGAGAAGCAGCTGTTCTCAGTCTGTGCAGTCACTCAGAGTAGACGTAGACGTTATGATGTGACTGTGTGGTTGTGATCTGTTTGTGCATGTGTGTGCTAGGTATGTTTAATAGAAGATGCAGGGGAGTTGATGACACACACAATGCTGTCTGAACTACATGTTCTTAAACAGGTAACAAATAAAAACTCTCGCAACTTGTTCATGCATTTGACATTGAAAGTAATTTACAGTGCATTCAAGATATGTTTTATCAAGATGGAATTTAAATAAAGCTTAAATAAACTTTGAATAATAAACTTTCTTAAGGTCAGGATATGGGCATTAGTAAAGGAATTCAACATTAGCAGTAAGTCTTATGCAGATGAAAGTGATTCGCAGCTAAAATTAACATGGGCGTTATTCACCAGTTCCATTATGACTGACTGGAGAACAGTAGACGTCCATCTAATGAAAGTCAAATGAAAAGAAAATGAAAATGGACATAGAGTAAGTAAAAGCAGACCACATTGTTCTCAGAGAATACAGCCAAACATGATGGATATTAAGATGCTGTCGTTGTATTACTGTGATTGAGGGAAAGTGCAACCCAAATGACGTAAATAAAGTCTGGCTCTGCATTTACATTGATGCATTTGGCAGATGCTTTTATCCAAAGTGGCTTTACAGTGCGTTCAGTTGTGTGCTGGTCCCTACAAGGACGTGTGTGTGGCTAGAAATATTCAGGCTGGTTTAGCTGGTAAACGGAACTGGTTTAGCTGAGGCCTGTCAGTATTTACAGAGGCTTGACTGCTGTATATCTGTTTAAATAATGACAGGTTGTAAAGCTGGAATATAAACCAAGCATTTAATTGTGACCTTTTATTGAAATACAGCAGATAAATAAATATATAAAGATATTTCTGAATGTTTAAAGAGGTTTTGTGTTCCTCGCTGAATTATGAGAACATAATGTGTCCTTTCACACTCAAACCACAAATAAAGAATTTTGTTTTCATGTCAATGAGCTGTTATTCTATTCCCGCCCTCTCTGTGATTCTGTGTCCCCACAGCCCGAGGTCATCTCAGGCTTCACCTCAGACGCTGCGTTGGTCTCCTTACTGAATTCTTCTGCAGAGCCTCGGAAAAGATGAAGCATGTGAGACTGTAAACATGTTGTTTTAAGGCAAACTTTACACAGTAAGAAAGAAGTGTTGAGGAGTTCAGAGAGAAGTTTTGAGGGGGTTCAGAGAGAAGTGTTGAGGGGTTCAGAGAGAAGTGTTGAGGGGTTCAGAGAGAAGTGTTGAAGGGTTCAGAGAGAAGTGTTGAGGAGTTCAGAGAGAAGTGTTGAGGGGTTCAGAGAGAAGTGTTGAGGGGTTCAGAGAGAAGTGTTGAGGGGTTCAGAGAGAAGTGTTGAGGAGTTCAGAGAGAAGTGTTGAGGAGTTCAGAGAGAAGTGTTGAGGAGTTCAGAGAGAAGTGTTGAGGGGTTCAGAGAGAAGTGTTGAGGGGTTCAGAGAGAAGTGTTGAGGGGTTCAGAGAGAAGTGTTGAGGGGTTCAGAGAGAAGTGTTGAGGGGTTCAGAGAGAAGTGTTGAGGGGTTCAGAGAGAAGTGTTGAGGGGTTCAGAGAGAAGTGTTGAGGGGTTCAGAGAGAAGTGTTGAGGAGTTCAGAGAGAAGTGTTGAGGAGTTCAGAGAGAAGTTTTTTAACAGAGCTGAGATGACGTGACATTCATTAATATATTTAAGCAGGTAGTTAACACAGTGAGAAGCAGAAATGCAGTGTTCTCTGAATGTCAGTCAGTCTTTGAGGTAATATTCCATCTCATTGTCAGGTGTCTGTGGAAATCATCTGTGGCATGCTGTCCATTATCACAGACATTAGCCTTCGCTTTATTGCTAAGTTTGTAAAAACAAATAAGAAATGAGTTTACAGTAAATACTGGTGACTCTTCTCTCATGAGAATCTGAACTCTGTTGCAGCTCTCATTGGCCATTTCTCTGTAGTGTTTGACCGCATACCACAGATGATTTTGTAGCTTAGAATGTTTCTTTCACTCACCAGACAATTAATGCTGTGCTTTAATGTTTTCTGTTGCTGTCTTATTTTTACAGAAGCAGGAGACAGTGGCCTTACTGCCGGCAATTCTGTATGAATGTTTAACACAGGAAAACCCAGAAATACACACATTGCTATCAACCAAGTCAGTTACAGTAAAGTGTACACACACACACACACACACACACACACACACACACTGTGCAGAAGTGTTGCTCTCTCAACGTCTGCTGTCTACATAGGCAGCAGTCTTCTGAGGCAGCTTCTGAACAGAAAGAAACGGACCCCATAAGTGACCGATCTAAAACTTGAGGGACAGAAAACATTTTTCCATCATTACTCACCCTCTTGTCATCCCAGACCTATATGAATCTGTTTTTCTTTGGAACACAAAAGAAGATATATTGAGAAATGTCACAGTGATTTTGTGTTCATACAGTGGAAGTCAATGGGTGCCCATGTTGTTTGATTACCAACATACTTCAAATATCTTATTCTGTGTTTCTCAGAAACAAAATGTCATACAGGTTTGGAATGACATGAGGGTGAGTAAAGAGAACGTTAGTGAGTGAACTCTCTCTTTAAAATACCAATCCAGTACATCACTCTCATTTTCATCACTCTCACTCTTTTCATCTTTCATCACTCTCAGAGAGTTTGTTAAAAGTCTGTTTGCTGTCTACTGGTTGGAGTTTACATGTGAAGTATAGGCAGATTCCTAAGTTTTGGTACAAAGTCGTAGTGTATTTAAAAACAGCATGTGAACACGCAAAACCTCACCACAGTCACAAAGAAGCTCAAGGAGAAACAAGATGTTGTTTGAGTAGAATGAAAGACTGCAGGAGACGCTCAGCCTCTCCTCGTGTGTGTGTGTGCCTGTGTGTGTCTGTATGTGTGTGTGGGTGTGTGTGTGTGTGTATCTGTGTGTGTGTGCCTGTGTGTGTGTGCCTGTGTCTGTATGTGTGTGTGTGTGTGTGTATCTGTGTGTGTGTGTATCTGTGTGTGTGTGTGTATCTGTGTGTGTGTGTATCTGTGTGTGTGTATCTGTGTGTGTCTGTATGTGTGTGTGGGTGTGTGCCTGTGTGTGTCTGTATGTGTGTGTGTGTATGTGTGTGTGTGTATCTGTGTGTGTGTATCTGTGTGTGTGTATCTGTGTGTGTGTCTGTAGGCCGGGTGTGTTCTGGAAGAGGGTGATCTGTGCGAGATCTTCAGTCTGCAGCAGATGAAGCTGGTTTTAGAGCTGTCTGAGATCTACAGTCTGCAGCAGATGAAGCTGGTTTTGGAGCTGTCTGAGATCTTCAGTCTTTAGCAGATGAAGCTGGTTTTGGAGCTGTCTGAGATCTTCAGTCTTTAGCAGATGAAGCTGGTTTTGGAGCTGTCTGAGATCTWYAGTCTGCAGCAGATGAAGCTGGTTTTGGAGCTGTCTGAGATCTTCAGTCTGCAGCAGATGAAGCTGGTTTTGGAGCTGTCTGAGATCTTCAGTCTGCAGCAGATGAAGCTGGTTTTGGAGCTGTCTGAGATCTTCAGTCTTTAGCAGATGAAGCTGGTTTTGGAGCTGTCTGAGATCTTTAGTCTGCAGCAGATGAAGCTGGTTTTGGAGCTGTCTGAGATCTTCAGTCTGCAGCAGATGAAGCTGGTTTTGGAGCTGTCTGAGATCTTCAGTCTGCAGCAGATAAAGCTGGTTTTGCCCATGTAAGAGCTCTTCATCACAGCAGACATGCCTGTTACTTAAAGGTACAGTTCACCGAAATGAATTCATAAAATACTCACCCTCAAGCTGAGTATATGGGTCTATATAGCTTTCAGCCGAACACAATTAGAGTTATATAAAATAATATGTAACTGCTAAATTCAAATACATTGATAATTTTGAATCTCATGATGACCTCATGATGACCTCATGATGAATCTCATGATCCCCTTGAAGGTACATTCATGCTCACATATGGTTCCTCATCCAGTGATTCTTCTGATCAAACTTCTGAAGGTCAACCAAACATCTCCTCAAACATCAGGTACAGCAGGGTCAGTCATGTTCTCACAAAACACTAAACTTACAGAAACATGCTTCAACATCATTCTAATACACGTTGTGTTGACTTTTAAGATCTATTATGTGGAAAATGCTGAAATTTTGAAATCTGCTCAGTCCTATTTTAAAATGTTTAGTAGTAATGTAGTAATGTTTATATATATTTATAGTAATGTTTATATAATGTTTATATTTTTGTATTTATGTTGATGTATTTTTGTATTTATAATAATGAACTCAATAAATGTGACATTGACCTTTGGTCAAATATGGCTTGATTTGCTCTAAACAAAGCACACTTCTTGTGTTGTGGGAGATTTCTTGATATGTTTGTTGAGGCTGATGTCAGTATAAAGGGGCTTTTACACCATGAGGTCACAGAATGTAACTGGTCGGTCTTGTGATAACCATGTTTCTAAAATCAGTAAAAATCCAGCATTTCTTGTACTCTGTATTGCTGCCTTCCCTTATTTACCGAAACTCGGCAAAACAAGTATCAGACGAGCATTCCTGTATAAATAAAAACCATCCGACTGCCAGGAAGACATCAGCACACACACACCACAACATTTGAATAGCCAACTGCTGTTTAAAATAGTTCAGGCTGCTGTGTGCTTTCAATACGGCTTTCTTTCCCTGTTACTCTGTAAACAAAACCACACTGAAGTGAAAGTTGTGTCACAGCTCAGTGCTATTTAAAAATGTGAAGTGATATAAACTTTGTGAAGTTAAAAGATGTGAGATCAGGAGGAATGAGAGATGTTTGAAGGTCAGTATGATTGAGTTTCTCTTAAAGAGACAGTACACCACATGCTGTGGTGTGCTAGCGCAACTGCATAAAGTAAGAGTTCATTAATTAAGTTCATAAAGTTTGCTATTTTGACAAATTCAAGTTATTGGTTGTGTTTATGTGACTGTGTGAGGCTGATTTTTGTTTAGTGCTGATGGTGGGGCAGAAATTACACACATTATACTGTCTATACCACTTCCTGTGTGGTTGGAGAATGGTAAAACATGACTGGGCATGAATGTGCCACTTTTTTACACATCTACAGTGACTTCTCAAAGTAGACTTTATTTACACTTGATAACAATATATCACAGTATAACAACAGACAAAGCAAGTATCATAAAGTCTAAAGAAAGAGCAGATGATTTTCAAGCTGATTGTTTTAAATTGTTTGTTGTTTCAAAGTTATTTCAGAAGAAATAGTTTCAAAGAAGAATGTCCTTGTT
>JAZGTK010005776.1:0-21838 GCA_036877625.1 Ambastaia sidthimunki
AAAACTCGAATTTTAAACTAGTTAACAGGAGATGGTTAACCTTCTGCTTGATGACTGGTTCATCTTGGTTGCCGCGGCACTGCGGTTTTTATTGCCCACACGCAGAACTTTACCAGCCTCCTCTGCGTTCTGCACATTGACCCATCGCAAATCTGCAACGATACACCACTGATATCAACTTTATCATACAGCAAAACATCGTTGCTTTGCAAAATCAGTGAAGGACGTTCACCTCTGACATACGAGCTCCCCGTACTGTCCTCACAAACCCGCAGTGCTGCACGTCTCTTGGTTTTGCTGGTGTGGGCCGGCTGAAGCAGGTCGTACACGTGCTCATTGTAGATCTCATAAAACGACACCCAGACGGAGTAAAGACAATGACCATCGTCAACCACACCATCAGCACTGTCAACTGAAGAGAGACGTTTAAACCACATTCACTTTTATAAGCTTTTATACTAGATCACATGATGGTCATACCAGTGTGATCATACGAGACCCCAGAAAATGACAGACTGTTGACCGAGGAGGACGTTGAGCTTCTGCTTCTGCTGGCTCTTGTGGGCTCAGGCTCCTGAGGACACATGTAACACAATGACCTCAGATGTCATATACAAACACAGTAATAAACACTGGACCCACTTGCTGGCTTAGTCTTTATTGCATGTTAGCAAGAGAGAAAACCAATGTTTTCTCTTAACATTCAAAGGCAGGGTAAGACATTAGCATACTTGACTATAGAAAACCGTTTGTCTCTATGAGATGCAGAGCTAATAGTTGAACTATTGACATGTTCTTAGCTGATTACCCAAGCAACACCTGGTTTTACAGGAACAGATGATGCAACTGGGTTGGCCAAGCAAGATTCTGCGCTCCTAACATCACATACCTCTTTCAGCAGAGTGAAAAGTGCTGCCTTCGCATTCTTCTCTGCTTTGAGTTGCTCCAGGTCCAGTTTCTGTACATCTGAGCTCAGATATGGCTTTAGATCCATGCTCTCATACTGGCGGCCAGTGATGTGTTTGAACAACACCTCCAAAGCACGTGGCAAAATGCCGGGCTCTTTCTGCGAACCTTGAAACAAAGACAATTTGAGCAGATATGAAACATCTGAGCGAGTGTGTGTTAAAGCAAAAGGTTCAATGTAATTCACACAGTGCTGATACATTTGTGGATGTGTTTGTATGTGGAGACTGTAGTTGTTTGGAAGTCCGGGAGATGTTTACCTTGTATGGTGTACGTTTTTCCAGCATTGGTTACTCCATAACTGAACACCAGTGCATTTTTTCCATGCAGAAAGTCTTGCACCTGTGAGCTGATAGTTCCTTCGAAGAACTCTGACTGAGAACTTTCTGGTCCAAAGATCTAGATTGAATTACAGAGACCATAACTGAGAGCCATGGCAGGGTTGAAATTGAACTGAGATTTGTGGTGGCATTTTACCTGCGTGAAACTGAATTTATAAACCTGTTGGCCGATGCCCTTTTCACTGCTCTTCATGGTAGCAGAGCCTTTAGGAGCATGAAGAGCAATTGTCTCAGAGCTTTCCAACTTTACACAGCCCTGAGAGCAAAAGGACATTTATGTGAATCACAGATATTTTGAGGTGGATCAAGAACCTCAGCATCAAAGTTCAGCAATACCTGATCTTCATTGCTTTTGAGTTCCTCTTCGCTGAAAGGACGCACTTTCAGGTACACTCGAAGCTGCTGGTGTTCAGAGCCTTCAGCATTCTCACTCTGGAGGCACAGAAGACATCAGACTCTATCTTGAGATCTATGCGAGATGTCAGAAGTCAACTACAGGACAATGTCAGTGCTTACAGTATTAATACCTGTGATGTAATGGAGGAAACTCCAGAAAGTTCTGGCAGCGCTACATGATGAGGCTCGCAAGCGGTTGACTCCATAGCCACCAACACGGTGTCCTCATTTGTCACATCAACAACAGTTGCCATGACTACACAACAATTAAAGTGGTTGTAAACTTTAAGTAAAAGCAGAAATTAGAGTGAAAGTAATTGGTCATTAAATTAAGTAGTATTATTAAGTTGAGTAAGTGGTCCCTAAAATTTAAAACAAACATGTTAGGGACAACAAAAACGTTTTCAGACCTTTCTTGGCCAGTGGCTTTTTCAGATGGGCAAAACAAATTCAACAACACACTTTTGAACAGTTAAAACTTACCTTTCAAACAACTAGAACAAAAGGACAAAAAAGCTTAACCACCTGCCACAGCTGAGCTCTTACCCAGAGGTACCAACCAATCAAATCTCACCTGCAACACCTGTTCACCAATCAGAACTCAACAGCAATCAGCTCCTTTAAAAAAAGACACTCAGCACACCTGTGTGTGTTTGCCTGATTCTAATCCAAACCTACGGGTGGATTTTTCTTTTGATGGCTGGTCTTATTTTTTGACCAGAGTTAAGTAACTTTCATGGACCACAAGAAATCAGTTTTATCTGTTTGGGCACTTATATAGATATCAGATACTTAACAAATTTAGATATTTTAGGAGTTGATTTTGTACTCATTTATACATGCACATCTACATTTGGTCAAGTGCACAATTGTAATGTACAAATATTTCATAGTCAAAAATTGAAAAATGTATATTAATTCATGTTCTCATGTCATGTCTTATGTACCAAGAGCTATAAAACCCACAACAAATTCCTTGTGCTCACACACTTGGCCAATAAAGCAAATGCTAATTCTTCTTTTTGCATAAGACACACCTCTTAAGTTTAAGTCTGTCAATGAGAAAAGCATGAAGCCAAATATAAGTCTTCCCTTCTGTAAATCTACATAAATGAAAGTGGACAATGCATACCAGTGTAGAACAATATTTTATGACCTCTACCAGTTACAACAAGAGAACAGCAGACATTTTCCAAAAATCTCCATGTTTATTGCAGAAACAGCAATGACACAGAAGCTGAATACAGCAGACAGGGTTTAGGCATCTGCGATGGTGACCTCCACCTCCACACCAGGTTCAATGCTGATGCTGGTGATCTGCTTGACAATCTCAGACGGGCTGTGCAGGTCAATGAGACGCTTGTGAATCCGCATCTGGAACCTGTCCCAGGTCTTAGAACCTTCTCCACAAGGAGTCTTACGAGTGGTGATGCGCAGAGTCTGCAAGAACACACCAGAATTTAGAACACTTTCACCTGATAATATCCAAGTCTGACAATACACCATGTACAATGAAAAACCAATTCAGAGTTCAAATCCCACATCTATCAGCAACTACAAATCTGCTTTATGCTAAATAATTAAAATTTAATTACAAAGGTTTGGATCGTGTGGATAACTTATTTTAAAGTCTTTGGCTTTATATAAATAAACAGATTTAATTATTACTGCCTTCTAATACCTTGCCATTAGAGGAACAGTTTTGCATATTTATTCAATGTTCAGACTAAAACTACTATAGCAGATGTTTCCAAAGAGGTCCACAGAGTTCAGCTCCAACCACAGTGAATCACACCTAAAGCCACATCAAGGACTTTTGTGACTGCTAGATACATCCAGGCAACATGTGCTGGAGCTAAACTCTGGAGGTTTGTGGTCCCCCAGGAACTTGAGATCCCTGCATTACAAAATCAGGCGTTCACCTTGGTGGGCATCCTCACGGGTCCCTTCACCTTCAGACTCTTCTCCTTTGCACCACGGATCAAATCAGCGCACACTAGGAGAGAAAACCTGTTAACATCGACTTTAAACCCGCCCAGACTCACAGATTAGTGCTAAAGAAGGCTCAGAATAGCGTACGTCATTAAAAATCATGTTTAAAGTCATAACATTGTCATCCTCATTGCCGAAGGGTCAGTACAGACAGTGACCCGGGCGTGAACTCACCCTTCTCCAGTGACTTAACATTGCGGCTGGTGAGTGTGATGCGGATACGGTGGATGGCCACCTCGGCCTCAACGGGAGCTTTGCCACTGTCTTTAAACGCCTGACAGACACAAATATGCCATTAAATTAATGCACAAAAACATCGACGCATGCATTGTTGATGCAGGAATATGGCACCAAAAAGGCGATATAGGCCTAAATACTTAAAACTGAACAAACATCTTAATACTAGGATAAGGCAATACAACAAGACTTTTATGCTGTAATAAAAATAATGAAAATATAAGTTTAAAGCCAATTCAACATGACATTTTAAACCAGGCCCATCGCTGACAACATCATGCGCTACACGTGCTCACCGGAAGATTTCTTTACAAAAAAACATGATTTTAGACTAACACAATGTATTAATGTGTTAATAAGCACGATAATTACCATGGTTATTAATTCCTGACCGACTTATTCGTATCGAGCGTGTAAAACGCGAACAGCGGTGAGTCAGGAAGCGCGTGACGCGACCTCACTTCGCTTCTTCAGGAAAGGACGGAGCAACGGCCTGCTCGCGCTTTTATAGGCGCATCCGGGACTTTCGTGACATCATCACTGCGTCAAGACGTCACGCATCCGCCGGAACTGAGGAGGAGGATTTCGCGGGACTTTTGCTCTGCAAAAGCAAAAACATTTTTTGTGAGAGTCTAAATGAATCAAAACTTCATAAATTTTTGGGGAATGATGATTTAAAAAATTGTTTTACAAATTTGAAAATCTGTATTTGCTTGATTTTTAAAGATGTACATTAAAAAAAAAATTTTTTTACTTTCTAAGCTTTTAAATCAATGTTCTGTGCCACATTTTCATTCTACAAATTACAAAGATATTGAAACTTTTAAGATGTTAATTCAAGTTAAAGTGGCCGGTGGTCCTCTCTTATACACACACAACACACATCTGACACAAACTCATAGTGAAGTGAGTTCTTGTATGTTTATTGATCATTCAGTACTGTGGACAGTATTAACACTGGACCAAATCTCTCCTCTCCTCACGTAGCAGCAAAGGTCGTCTGAATACACACACAAACACACAAATCTCTGTCAACACATGCACAACTGCCAACAGCCTTCCATTCACCTTCCTTAACACAGACCTGACTGAAGCGGCCAGTAAATAAATAACTTTCTCTTTGGATGATGTCATCAGTAGGAGACAAAATGAACCGTCAGCTGTGGTGGCAGGTTCTCATGATGGAATCAATGTGTACACACGCATCACACATACACACATATAGATATATAGGATTCTGTCTGTCTTAGGCTATACACGTACAACAGTAGTTTGTAAAATACACAGACTTAAAAATATACATGATTAGCAATAGCACGCCATTATCACAGGATGGCATTACAGAGACTTTAAAACAACAAGAACACAATATCACACATCGTTATGGCTGGAATGCTGTCTGTCTTTCTTTATCTCTCTCCTCAGTCCATCTTAGGTCATAGGTCAGTACCTTCACGGCCCTCCCCATGCTGTGGTGACATCTAACTTCAAAATGGTTGTACTACATAACAAATACATTACCGTATGGCTCACATAACCCCACCCCCAAAACACACACACACAAATGCTCACAACTACTTTAAAACAGTCTGAAATATTAGGAAGAAAGAGGAGAGAAGGTCTTTTGCTCCACCATGGGCTACACTGTCTATTAGCAGCATTATCCAACAGATTTATTGCAGGAGTGTTACTCTATACACACACACACACTTGCATATGTGGTTTACTGGGACTCTCCTCAGACATCATGATTTTTATACTAAGCTGACCAAATCTTCTATCCCCTTCCCTAACCCCACCTCCAAACCTAACCCTCAAAGAAAACTTCAATTAAATACAAAACACCATTTATTATGTTTCTTAGCCATTAGGTTTATGAGGATACAGGAAGTGTCCTCGTAAAGCGTGTTTACATTGTTACATGTTAAGTTATTATACACATCAGTGTCCTTGTAAACCACATATACCAGTGCATACATACTCACATTCAGAGACACACTTTGTTGTGATGGTACCAATGAAAATGAAAAGGAAAGTTGTTAAAAGTTGTAGCTCCCAATAACAATGTTCTCGATTCAAACAATCCTACAGGTTCACAATATAAGTCTATGATTCAGCAGCAATATAAATGAATGACATCACTCTTTTAGATGACCTCATGGTTGCGAGCCAAACGGGCCACATAATATTTTTTTTTTGTCAATACTGAAGCTATCAGAAACCTTGTTTATAAATGAAGGGCCTGCTGAGGGTGATCGTGGGTGAATTCAACCCTTGTTTTCTCCGTTTGGCTGAAGCCTCATTTGAGAGACACTGACAATTTGATATTTTGTGCAATAAAGCAAAAACAACAACAACATGAAACAAACACTGTATGAGGGGTACCTATAAAAATATCACACATATAGCATTTTGTATATATGCTTAAGATCTCCTAAAGAGCTAAATATGAAATCTAAACCATTTATAACAAAGTTAATTTCACAAAAAAACAGACAAAAACAAAGGCATATTATTTTTCTGAAAGTGCTATTATAAAACATATGCCTGAAATAGAGGCTTCTAAGGCTTTTTAATGGAACATTCTAAGCTTAACAACCTGTAGCTTCCGAGAAAACCAACAACCCCAGAACATTTAACCAGCTCTCCAGATCATCCGCACACAGGCAGAACTGCTTCTGGAGGATGTATCAGCTCAGCGGCGTTCACATTGACTCGTGTCTGATTGCAAAAAGTCGTTTGTATTCGACTACAGTGTCCAACAATATCAGGCAACAGATCAAATGAGCATCAGTGTGTTTAATTACAGCATCAACTTTCTTATTTCATGCCGACTGACTTTCAAATGGTCTGACACAGAAAATCACTGTCAATGTGAACGTTCATAAATTCAGTTCCCATACCAGCAACATCCTCTGGTTCAATCTTCATGTTTTGTAGAGCAGTGTCTCATGACAGGGTCTGTCACAGATTGTGTTTTGCATTTTGGAGTTTATTTGAGCTGTCCCAGCTAACAATTTTATGTTGTAAGAACGTTCCCCTCACGTTTCCGTTAAGTAACAAAAACGTTTAAAATGTTATAGTGAATGTTCTAGGAACGTTCAAAACGTCCATTTTTTGACACTGAATTAACGTTATTGCTTGGTTATAAGAAAGTTATTCGAACATTTCGTAACTCTGTAATGTTTTTAAATGTACTACCAACTACTTAAGAATAACGTTTTTCATATATGATATAAAACGTTAAAGTTACTGCAACAATGTTTTTTGATAACTTAAGGCAACTTTTATCAACGTTAGCCAACATTCTGAGAACGTTCCCTGTTAGCTTGGGTGAGCTTCAATTGACACAGCAAAGACTGATATGAATAGCGTTTCTTTCATTGAAAGCTTTGATCAGTGCAGCAGCCAGCATACTGGTGGATGAGGTTGAAAAACATTGAGAGAGAGAAAGAGAGAAAGATAGAGAGGATGAGTGTGTGTTTGAGAGTCTTTGTCCATCTTTCCCTTTGTTGGTTTGTACTGTGAAGAATTTTGTGCTGGTGTCCGTTGAGGCTCTTACAATGAGCAGCAGCATGAAGGCAAAACAGCCATCAAAATGAAACAAACAAACATAAACAAAACTGAAACTAAACAAAAAACGTTACGAGATGAGCTTTCCTGTTCAGCTATGAGGGGTCTGGTTGCCTTTGGCTGTGAAAAGGTGTGACACGATCACTAAAACGCTGGTAGTTCAGTACCAAACAGTTTATGAGCCACAGAAGCAAACAAACAGACGATAAAATGACTTTTAGATTAGATAATATCTTTTAGCTTTGATGGAACTTCCACACCCCTAGAAGTTGAAAGTGCTAATGAGAGGACTTCAAAAGCTATGCTTTCTCTGACGGCCATCTTGTGAGCAAACTTTCACTGCAAACCCAGTTCTGCTGTAAAAACACACATAAACAGTCTTTTTCACTTTTAGTTACAGTTGTCGAATAACCTTCGGATCATCCATCACAAACGACTGATGTAACACATCTGGATAGAAATGAAAATGGGTAATGCATTGAAACTGCAATCTGTAATTGTTGCTCTCTATCGCCACCTGTTGAAAACATAAAACTACAAGTTACTTGTTAACATGGATGACAAGTTTAAACTGTCATCTCCAGCACCCACACACAGAATTTAGCAGCTAAATCTTCTTCTTTCTGTTTATAGACATGATGTAACCACAAGTCAAACTGATAGTTCCTGGAAAATTGGACCCGACAGCTCAAATTATGTGTAATTATTATAAACTTCCATTGCAAATTGGGGTAAGGAGATCGGTTTAAACACTAATGTGTCATGCACTTGCTCAGTAAAAAATGTTACAGATTGCAGCTTTAACCAAAACTGTAAAATTATCCTCATAATATTCCTTCATAATGTGGTACTGGCCTGAATAAGGGTGATTGTTGCCTTGGCAAGCATTCGTAGAGTTCTGTGCTTGTTTGAGTTTGATTAAGGGCTAAGGTGATTATAAATGCAATTAAGTGCTACAGTTATTATAAGTGTGGGCATGTATTTGGGTTACTGGAAGGCCTGGTGAAAGCGAGGCAGGGTGGTGGTTGTATTTAGAGATGGTGTGTGTGTATAATTAGGAGTGAGTGCGTTGGTTTGTGAGAGTGTGTGGGGGTGTGTGAGTGTGTGAAGGAGGCTAAGAGACTCGGGCGTGTCTTGCATGGGCGCAGTCAGAGGTAGCCCCTCCTCCTGGCTGTAAGGCACTCCCAAAGCAGACCCCACCCCTTGGTTGTAAGGCAGAAAGTTAAACAGCGGAGACAGGAAATCCAAGGACGATGTCGTATCTCCAGTCGCCGTGGCAGCAGCACTCAGCTTGGGTGTATCCTCAGTCTGAAGTTCTAGGAGATAACTCTCAAGCTCCGCCCTCAAGGGCGGCGGTGGCGAGTAGGAGGAGTGACCTAGCGGATGCCTCAGAGCGAGAGACCCGGATGTCGGCGAGGGACGTGGCTCCATCAAGTCCACAGGCTCCGCCTTCACCCTCAGCAGCTCGTGAGCATGGCTCTTCTTGACATGGCGAGTTAGATGGTCTTTGCGGCCGAACCGTTGGGCGCAGTACTGGCACAGGAAGTCCTTGCGTCCCGTATGCACGACCAAGTGACGTCTCACGTCCTTACGGGTGTAAAATCGCCTCTCACAATGCTCGCACTGATGCCGCTTCTCCTTTGTGGCTGCGGCGCTTTTCCCAGCATGCCCACGCAGGTGCTCCAGCAGTAGGGGGGTGCTCGGGTACGGCTGCAAACACACCTGACAGGTGAGGTCTCCACGGTGTGCCGCATGCAGGGCCTGATGCCTTCGGAAGCCCAACTTGGTGTTGTAGCTCTTGCCGCATTCTGTGCAGCTGAAAGATTCCTTGTTGGGGTCATGCGTGTGGAGGTGGTTCTTCAGGTGATCTTTGCGATGGAACATCTTCTCGCAGTAGCTGCACTTGTGTGTCTTTTCTGGCGAGTGTGTGGCCATGTGCCTACAGACACAAACATGCATTTATGTTGTCCATCATTTAAGAAGACATTCAGTTTTCCAGGGCAATAAAAGGTAATTGGGTAAATACTTCACAGAACTTACAGTGATTTCATCAAGTGCCGTGTGTTCCTGGATCAACACCATTGTTGGTTCTGAAACAGTATTCTTATCAACCCTTGATTTTAAGGTTAAACTTAAATCTCGGGTTCAGGTCTTAACAAAATTGTTTTCAGTCAAAAATTCCACTCAGACTGTAGGTGTGGGATGAGCATTAATCAACTCTTAAATTCAAAGATAAATACGTTTTGTTAAAGGCAGGGTAGATTATTTGTTCCAGAAACATTTTCTGTTATGCTGGTTGAAAGTCTCTTCACATGCTAACAACAATCACCAAGTAAAGTGGTCTAAATATATTTATATATATGTTCTGTGGATGGTGCAGAACCATAAACTGTTCACTGCATTTGATGTCAACCTATGTATTTGCGTACCTCAACCTTCTGTCAAACTTCTGTCATCAGAATATTTTTGTGTTTTGGAGGAGGCGTGGTTTTGGAGATTGCGATGAAGAGAAGGCTGCCTGCCTATACTCTGACTAGACTGGTTTGGCACTGATTTGTTTAGCAAGACTAAGACTAAGATCTGCCCACACTGGAGGCTTGGTGGGGACAACAGCATCACATACCAGCAACCAACATCTACAACACATGTGATGAGCAAGTCTGGTCTATTCAACATGGTGAGTTAGAGTCAGTATTATGTTTGACATAAGTGTTATTCCAAAACCAACAAATGATGTTGATCTAGGAATACTTTGTACTTGGCAGAATCACTGTCACTATATGATATCAGATCAGTCACCCGTTTCACATATGGACAGGCAGAAAGAGGTTCTGCACCAGTAAGACATGATAGAAGTGCATTAGACTCACCGTAGCAGTTTATACTTGGAGACGAAGGCTTTTGAACAGTCGTTGTGAGTGCAGCGATACGGCCGTTCCCCCGTGTGAGAGTACGTGTGGACCTTCAGCTTCTCCAAGCTGTTGAAGGATTTCTCGCACAACTGACAGGAGAAGTTCTTCCTCACTTTTCCCTCCACCCTCCTCTTCCTCGACCGACAGCGTTCTGCTGCGGCGGGGCAGTCGTTAGGAGCTACGGTCGCCATGGCAACTTAGCGGCAACGAGCCATGTGGAGGACGCGTGCGATGGGTCCCGGCGCAGACAGAGTGAGAATGTCCAAATCTTCAACACAGCAGAGACACAAGGCCCTGCAGAAGAACCGGAGAACATGCATTAAACTCAAGCAGAGCTTCTCAAACTTCATTCCAAGCATCACATCTGACCAGTCAGACCATGTACCACCTCACAAAATGCATAAAAATGGCACATAAGATGTTATCAGATGTTACCACTTAAAGAGATCACCCAAAAATAAAAAATGTTATCACAATTTACTACTTAATATTGCCTTGCAATTACTGACATGATCATCTGAAAGCTTCTTTTATCTTCAGATAGACAAACTGGCATTTAAATACAAACTACATTTTCAGCACATTTATGATATTTTGTCATTTATTTCAGGGGTTGGCAGATGTGTTTGCTATAAAAATCTTCTATGAGAAAGACCTACAAAAGAGTTTTTACAACCTTCTTTTATGTGTTGCACTGGAGAAAAACATGTTTAGCTTAACCTTAAATTCTTAAAGTCTTCTAATGCATTCAATATATTACAGTAAATTCTGTTAACACAGGTATTTTTCGCATAATTATTAATGCAAAAACACATATGCTCAACCTGAACACAAGCAAAAATTGTTTGATGACGTAACATAAGTCATGCATCAGAACACAAACATGTTTCTCTAACAAATTACCTTACTTTTAAAAAAATACTGCTGCTTTCTCATATACTTTTTTGCCACTAGAGGCACAGAAATGACAAACTTTACCTTTAAAAGAACGCTGGCCAAGATTTATTAACCCCTAAAATTATCCTAAAGCAGTTGAAACTTAATACAGAAAGCTACAAAAATATAAAAACCTACAAGAAATGCAGATTGTACAAATCATAAAAATGTTACGCGGGAAATTTAATGGTACACAAAATCTTTAGAGTACTATCACAACAACTATGTCAAAACAACGTGTGTACAGGATCAAAAATAATTGGTGGAAAATGTATTTTAATTACTTGATTCAATTGATGTATTTCACATAAAGGGGTGACACAACTTGTTTTAAAAATGTACCTATAAAGTTAAACATGCCTAAACATTCAACCACTACTCTTAAACAAAAGTTAGACAGTTTCAGACACCAGTTAAATGTATGACTGCAGTCTTCAAGGTAAGGCACAACATTTCTGAGAGGCTAGCAATAACAATCTGGCTTTAAAAGTCTAGGATCGCATGCTAAGCCTTGTCTCTTCCAACACACATGAATACAGTGTGTAGGTATGCAAATACATAGTTTAACAATTAAGCTAGACATCCTATCATTGCATTCGGACCAAAAGCAGTGATTGGGCGAACATTTTATGGTCCTGCCCCTTACACAGAAGATATTTATGTATATAAATATTTTTAGACCACTTTACTTGTGACACGAAGGTCACAAAGAGACTTTCAACCAATAGAGCAACAAAATGTTTCTGGAAAAAAACACCTCACCTGCTTTTAAGATCTAGAGTTTAATAGCAATCAAGAATAGTGAGATCTGTTGCAAGATTCAATCACATTGATGCAAATCATGTTCTGCTGTTGAGGGATGACAAAGTACTTTCATTTTTCTCTCTTTCCAGAAGGGCACTCTGATGGTTTTTGAATAGCTATGGTGCTTAAAACTAGAAAAACTCCCTTCAGATTTATTATTGAAGTATTAGATACAGACCACCCAAACTGTGTTTACAGCTTACACCTGCATGACAATTCTCTAAGCCTGTATTTAATGCATTTGCTGCCACATATGAACACTGTAAATCAGGAGTTTTCTAACCGACAGACCCTCACCAGACTCTCTGCCAACACAAAGACCCCCAATAGAAAATGCTGTATAACATCAACGTCTTTCATTAACAAAAAAGACAACACTAAGCTGGGATTTAACACATTACTGTTAAACAGAGTCTTGCTTCATGGTGGTTTTATGCTAAATCAAATAAATCATCTTTTTACCACAAAATGTAACAATAATTAGATAAATATAAATCTGAAATATACTGAACATGAAATGTCCTGAAAAGATCATTCTTTGTTTAGATGCAGCTTAAAACTCATTAAACACATGAATTTGTTACTTTAAGTAACTTCTTGAATCTATGTTGACAAAGTTACTCTGTAACACTCTTCCCTGTTTCTTAAACTCTTTATATATTTCCACATTTTTATAATTTAATTTGAAATCTGTGAACTGTAATTTTTATTGTAAACCCCTTTAAACATCTAATTCATGATTTCCTTTTTAACTGCCTGAATTTCAATAAAAATGAAAATAATTTCAAAACACTAATTAAAAACCTATTTAAAAATATTAATTACAATTGTTTTGTCACTCAGACCTTACATTAACACTACAAGAAAGTGGATATCTTTTTACAAAATCTTTAACACAAAATAACATTGTTACTTATTTAATTTTAACAATAAATACACAAAACATATTTAAAGATTAACTGATTCAGATCTACATTAACAAAAAGCTGAATTTGTATGTTATGTTGATTTTTATATGATTAAAGATATTGCTCATCTGATCAGTACTAAAAAGTCAGTACATAGTAATTTATCAGTACATAGATTGCAAATTTAATAAATATAAATATTGTAGAAAAGAAAAAATCAAGATCTATAAACAACAATCTTCCAAATACTTGATTACATTTTTAGTTTTTAAACATATTATTGGATTATGACAACAATCAAAACACTTTAAAGTTTTTTTAAATAATTACCATGTTAATACACACTTAAATTTACACAATTGTTCATAATTCTGTAACTTTATGATTTTGATTCAGATTTGTTTTAATATACAAATACACAACAACATTTATTTAACATTTGTAAAGTGTCTAAGTTAAAAAACTTATGAAAAAGTTAAATCTAAACTTACAACTTTAAGATCCTCAGTTACATTAATTAACAATCAAATGTTTAAAGTATGAACTATTAAAATTCTTCTTCTTTATTTTAAAGGTTCTTAACATAATGAAATCAACGCAGAATACTAAAAACATAAAGATGAATATCATTTAATGAAATCATCTTTATTCCTTTGGAGACATAAACCAGCATTTTAAATCTGGAGATGTTTTTTATGCAATGGTTCAGCACATCGTTTAAAAAAGTAAATACTGGCATTACTTTAGAAAAATAGAAAAATCATCATTTTGTTGCCCCAAATCTTAGCTCTAAATCTTTTATGACACTGTTCATAACCTACTTTTCCACCTTTCTAAATCTCTCACCGGACTGTAGTTTCTCCATAAGATACGAGTTAAAACGGGAGGTCTAAATGTGCATTTTTACACGTTTCACTGCTAGTCCAGGTATTTGACTTCCTCGCGAAACTGATCCATGTGGATTGCATGGATAATATGGACGCTATAGGTGGATTTGAGAGCCGTTTCCCAAGACTGGGAACTTCCTCGCGCTCACGTGAAATTAGCAGCAGAACATTCATAACAACTGCGCGGTAAACCCGATGACCCCCCCTTCAGCTCAATGGCTATAAAAAAAGAACATCCAGGAGCAATAAGGATGGGGGTCCTTCATACCCCCTTTTAGGGGGAGTCTCGATCCCCTCCCCACCCCCACCTTCCACCCATGCTCATATAGAAAGCCCCCCAAGCCCAAACACACACACATATCAAATGCACATCAAAGCAACAGGATTCACATTATAGAAAAACTCTTTACATCAAACACACACATTTCTCCAACTCCATAACGCGCGCAGAATAACGCGACAGATGCTTGCGCGTTCCCGCACGAGCGCCATCACGTGCACAAGCTCCGTTATACGAAACTATATGAAACTATATGATTGCAAACTATACAATAACACCCCCCACCACCACCCCCGATACCCTGCAGGGCTTCACCACACCCTGTGTCGTAGCAACCATAAGCATTGCTATGATTATTGACTTCTCAGTACTAGTAAAATCAAACTCTTACCCCCGCCAATAAGGCAAAACACATATAATACCATTTCCCATTCATCAATCCTTCAACTAAACTGAATGATAAAGTTGGGCATTTCCTTACAGAATGGCCTGAATGCGGACAGATGGACATACAGGGGTTCAGCATCGCCCAATTAGTCCCCATACAACATCTCCCACCATTTTGGTTGTTTGCGGTATTGACAAACTTTCTTTTCCGATAATGAGCTTCAGCACAACTTTGTGCGGCTCATTGACATTTCTGATGAAGTCAGTAAGGGCACCGACCACCGACTCCTAAAGCAAATCACTTTTAAAAGTGCGACAAAACAAATCCCTCACGCGTTTATTGAGTTTCGGGTTTAAATGCAATTGCAAACATGGAAATGAGCCCGTAACGCAAACTCCGTGTTTACTTTCGCCTCGCGTGCACGTCTGTGTCAAAATGTTCGCACCGTGTCCGCGGCGTGCGTTTTATTTTCATTTTTACGCATTTAAATGCCCGTGATTCAAACACGACCGTCCTCGTTATTATATTCAGAGACAATCGCGAAACAAATATTTAAAAAAAACTTTTCTGAACTTTCTCACAACTACACGCCTTTCTGTGTTTATTGACAGTCGTTTACGCGCAACGTGACGTGACAGAAACAAATAGCGGATTTTTTTGCGGTTTTCTGTATGTTTCGCTCCTGCGCTGCTTTTCTCTCAAGTCTCGAGCTGGGCGCAGATTAACACAAACTTTTTTTCTCCAGCTCACCCCTCTCTCATAATTTGAATAACCCCGATATTTTAATTGAAGAACGCCGTAACAATTTTGTTAATTGGCGTAAAACTCACCGTGGGAGCGTTAACATCCTTTCTACGGCGTTTTTCTTGACTTTCAGCTATTCCCCGGATTTTTAATAATTTTTTTCTCATATTTTTTGCTGGACGCGGCGGGCCTAAAAATTGTTTGCTTTCCCCTCTTTCCAGCAGCCATTGTGTATGCGCTGCGATGCAACCAAACATTTGGCCACGCCCACCGCAGAGCCCTCCTTCCTCGCCGTTGTGATTTGTGTAACAAACTGTCATTTCAATATTTCGGTGTCACCGACGGTCCCCTTCACATCAGCTGAAATTACAGACTCGTCGGTGATTCTGTCAATCGGCACGACTTCGTTTATTACCCTTCAGTCTATAGGCGGGTGATGTCGTCATAAGCCTTCGGCATACGATTGGCTAAAATAAGCGTCAATCACCGAAAACGTTACCCGTGATTTTGCCGACTAGCGAACTGATTGGCCCTCGACGCCTGTCAGTCACTTGCAGGGTCAAGCGGTTAGGTTGCGTTGTGTTTTTAGCGTGACGCTTGTTGTGACATGAGGGAAGGTTGAATGTGTTCGTGCGGGACATTAATGTGAGTATTTTAAACAATAAACTTGCAATAAACTGCATGAATCCAAACACACAATGTTTGTTTGTTTTAACTTGACAATTGTCATTTGTAGAGAGAAAACGAAAAGGTTACACGATAAGTTTCATTCAGGTCAGGTCTGTCATTGGTTTGAATGACATCCCTGCTAACAGTTTTAGGTCGTATGAACGTTTCCATAACGTTTTCATTAAACAAAAACATTACGTTGAAAGTTTTAGGAAGGTTCAAATCGTCCGGTTTTTAGACGTTGTATTAATGTTACTGTTTGGTTTTAAGGACGTTATTCAAGCATTTTAATTCAGTAACCATTTAAAAACGTTCCACCAACAACTTAACAGTAACGTTTTTAATATATAATATGTGACTTTAAAGAACCGTTCTGCTAACGTTACAGCAAGAACGTCTTGATAACTTTGAGAGAACTTTTAAAGTGGTTGCTGCTGCGTTTGCTAACTTGTGTACTAAAGTTGTGTTTTACCTCAAACGTTTAAAACAATACACGTTTTTGTGTTTATTATGGGATGGCCTCGTAGCTGAACTATAGGCACATCTGGGTTTTGCTCACACGGTCAGTTATATGTTTTACAAACGTTTTATGTGACAGATTGTACATGCGTCCATTATCCGCGTGTAACTCAGTCTGAACGTCCAGCCGTGAGCCGGATGCAGTTGAAGGATGACCAGCAAATCAAATG
Source organism: Ambastaia sidthimunki (assembly GCA_036877625.1). Classification (NCBI taxonomy): domain Eukaryota; kingdom Metazoa; phylum Chordata; class Actinopteri; order Cypriniformes; family Botiidae; genus Ambastaia; species Ambastaia sidthimunki. The sequence goes on from JAZGTK010005776.1 coordinate 16,723, forward strand.
CTGCCAAGGTCCGAAATGTGGACAGCAACCCATGCATCGAGGTCAGCATGACGTGTGTGTGGTTATATAGTTTCAACATTCAGCATTTCAATTCAAACTGCATTAAAACTGTTTTCAGATTGAATGTACTGTGCCAGACAGGAGTTGCACACACTTAAAAGCATGCATGGGAACTCTCTGTTTCTTAACCTTTCCAGAACATTTCCAGTTTAGGAAAAGTGTACTAACATATATATAGTTAGTGGTTTGATGGATTTACAATGATTAAGATACCAAAATTGATGGAAATGACACTGTGGGAACTTAGGAGAAGTTTCTAACATCTACATACAACATCTTTAGTAGCTGTTTTCTACGTCAGACTGAATTTTATTAGCTAGGACTTGGAAAAATGATTTTTATGAAGGACTGTAAACTTTGAGCCCTTTAGCGATGTCATATTCATGGTGACAACATAATTCCAGTTGTGTTATTGTTGTCCATTTGTGTAATTTTATAGTTTGATGACTTTACTGTTGTTTTAAAATGTGTCCAAATGTTTAAACTTTGTTGCAACATACTGCTTGTTATTTTATAACTAATGTGGTTAAATGAGATTTCAAACACCCACAGGAGAGCGACGGTTCTCAAAGATGTCTGGATGCTTATAACTATGATAAGAGCATGTGTTCTGCATACTTCATGAAGTATAAAAACTGCAGGAAGTATTGGGTAAGTATACTGAGACACCACATTAACACTTTTACTATGTTTATGCTTTTTATTCGGGCAGAACCGTTTCACAACTATGTTTGTACTGTAGAGAAAAACACAGAGCAAACAGAAGTGTGGACAAACATTTGCCTTGCATGGGGGTCTTCAAATGTCGAATGATGGGTTGAGTGTAAATGTAAATAAAAAGTTTGGACTTAAAGTCACAAATTGCAAGTTTTAAATTTAGTAGGTGATTTAAAGTTAACTAGTCATTTTATTTGAATGCTGGTTTTGAAATGACACCAATACTCACAATTTGACCTCAGCTAGTTAGTGCACACACACTAACTAGTGAGTTGTGAACACAAACACAAAGCGGTGGGCAGCACTGGGGTGCGACTGGTTAAGGTGACTTCCTCAAGGGCACCTCAGTTGTTCCTTTTGGCTTTGAGATTCAAACCTGCAACCTTCCAGTTACAAGTCCAGCTTTTTAACTATTAGGCCACAGCTGGTGTAAACATTTATCATTTATTTCTCTTTCTGTCCCTCAGCATGCTGTGATGCTTCAGCGGAGACGTGATGGAGTAAAGCCGGACATGCCAACTGCTGAGGAACGCGAGCGGATCATTGCGGCCCTCGGTGGGAAACCCTACTAGACCTCTTCTTCTTTGAACTCACTGGAACAGAAATCTGTCACTCAGGACGCATTGAGACCCGGCGTGCTGTCTTGTGACTCCAGTGATGTGTGTGGAGAAAACAACTTATGTGTCCTACTGTTGACACCACTGACAGGCTCTTAAAGCCTAATTCACAAGCACTGTCTTTGAAGTGTGAGATGAAACGTGAGTTTAAATGAGTGCATATACGTTTTAAAACGTTATTTCTGTCTGGCAGGACTGGTAACTGTAAGGGCATTTAGTTTTTTCACGTGAGTTTTAATTATCTGTAAATATTGTAATTGCCGGAACAGAAAAGGCATTTAAATGAATAAAAGTGTTGTTGAAAGCAAACGTTTAGAGGTGTTTTGGAAAAGTTGTAATTGACAAAATCAACATCTTGGGCTTGTGGGTAATGAAGGCTGGTCATTCTTTACTGGTGTGACAAACAGGTTACAGGACGTTTTGTTGCAGACAGAAGAGAAAATACAACTATTTGCTAAATACAAATGAAAAAGCAACTAGCCAACTAATGTATTTAAAGCGGCAACCTATAATTTTATTAAAAATGATCAAAAGTCAGTTCTCAAGGAAGTACATGATAGATTTGTGTTCAACAATTTCAATGGTACCCTGATTCCCAATGGTAAGTTTATAATAATGATTTATAATTTGAGCTGTCAGGTCTGATTTTAGGGGAAATGTTAGTTTGACTTAAGCATATGTACAGTCAAGTATGTAAAGTGCGCCGAAATTTTGTCTCAAACAGGCAAAAAATAACAGATTGCAGCTTTAATATTTATTAGTTGGCATAAAAACAGAACACTAAAACATTTGTGTGTTTTGTACAATATACTTTTGACCGTGTGTTTTGGAGCACAATGTATCCTGAAGCAAAACACGTAGACCTGTGTCCACATGGGGGCGCAATACTCCCACTACAAACACTGCCATGAGTTGTGTCTGAAACTTGAAAACTTTTGATATGAAAACTTTTCACACAGGCTGATTACAAACGGTTTATATACCTGAAATGATTGTTTAAAAATATTAACATAACTCCTACGTTTATTAAACAGGAAAGCTGTAGGTGTCCCCTCATTGGTCGTACTGTTGATGTGTGGTCTCAACTCCCACCAGTGTCATGCTCCCCGGTGACTAATGCGTTAGTCATTTATAAATGACACATGCTCTCAGCTGCTTTCTCAACATTTAAACAAAGAAACATGATTACATAAAAAACCCTGAGATCATTAAAAATAGGAACTATAAATGTCCCCTTCGTGCAATACAGCACATGTAGAATCATTAACATGGTCAAATATGCCATTTTTGATTTAAAAGTTTTACTGTTGAAAGCTGCAATCAGTAACTTTTTTTTAAATAAAAAGGAACAAAAATCAGTGATTGAGCAAGTACATAACAGATATGTGTTCAGGTCTCGTTACTTTACCCGATTCACAATTCTACATTATAATATTGATATTATAATATTGATAATTATAATATTGACATTATTATATTATATTCTACATTATAATATTGATTTATAATCTGAAATGCCAATCTTGCTTTATTTGACCAATACACATTAAGAAAAGTACATAAGATTACCTGCAGTTTTATAGTGGAAACAGAGATGGCGCTAGAGAGGCAAAAGTTGCATTACAGCTTTAATTAAATTACTTCTTCTTTAATTGGTTTGCTGATTGAATGTAGCTGACAGGAAATTAAATACAACTGTACACGCCTCAATACAGTTTAACTGGCTTTTATTTAACTCGCATCTTAGGCACCAACAGAGAAAAATGTTTAATAATTCTTTTTTAGCCAAAACAAGTGTCTCTGTACAGAAACCTCCCCTGAGAATTATTCTGAGACATACTGTAAATATGCAAGTGTTTGGAAGTTTCATTAATGTCTTCATCACCAATGTAACATCAAGTTTGTGTCTTTAATAAAATGCCTCATCAACTAATATTATACATAAAATCATAAAATGAATAATGTATTAACAAGAGTCATAATAATATGTCAATTTAAAAGGCACATTGGACATAATAAACCTTCATACAACCTTCATGTTTCCTTCATACATTGGACATAATAAACCTTCATACAACCTTCATGTTTCCTTCATGCAATCCATCAGTCAATTAAAATACTTCAGACAAGAAGATACTTCAGTTTTAGTCAATGAGATACACAAAAAAACAACATACTAACTATCACATGAATGGTTAAGCAATAATCGTATGTACCAGTCATGGAATAATTGCATTTATAGAAGAGCATTATCATCTACAATATTGTTTAAGGTTTATTGTAAGTCTGTTGCCTAAAAATGTTGTTGTATAACTTAACATAAAATGAATTTGAGATGTTTAAAAAGCAGACACTGGTTTACTGTTATGGTTAAAACAGAAGTGCAGAGCATATGGGGTAAGTGCCTTTTAAAATGATTAAAACAACAATGTCAGGTTTAATTATTGTATGTTATAGTTTCCAGATTTGTAGACAATTGTATACATTCGTTTTAACCACATCCGTTACCTTCTCTGAACACATGCCAGCACTTCCTGTCACATGACCTCCTGTGATCAGTCCATGCGTCCATTGGTTGTTCCTCAAATGCCCTAATAGCTGAAATTAGTTGCTCTTTTTTCCATGACCTTTGAATTTAGCCATGAAGTTGAACGCTCCCAGATACTGACCCAGCAGCACACCGAGCTTAGTCGGTAGAAAACTGCAAGACACAAAGAGAGAATGATATGCATAACCAGCTAACAGGGAATGTTCTCAGTACATTGGCTAATGTTTTCTAAAAGTTCCCTTATGTTATCAAAAACCATTTTTGCAGTAAGGTTAGTAAAACTTTTTAACATTATATATCAAAAATATTATTCTTTATATAAGTTGTTAGTGGACTGTTTTAAAAAGTTACAGATTTTAAAAAAGTTTGAATAACGTTCAAACAGTAATGTTAATACAACGCCTAAAAAACTGGACGTTTTGAACATCATTTCCCATTAGAACTTTCAAAACAATATTTGTAACGTTTTTATTACTTAATGTAAATGTTAGGGAGATGTTCTTACAGCCTAAAATTGTTAGCTGGACACACACACACATGCACAACAAACAAAATTGTAAATGAGAAAAAGTGTCACTGATATCTCAATCGCTTCAGCGATGAGATTAAATGACAAACTGCTTATTAGATTTAACTCCAGCAAAAATACACCAATAATTGCAAATTATCCGGAACGTTCCTCGAATTTCAGCAGTGACTACAACAATGTTTCCAGCTGTGTTTAGATTTAACATTCAAAAATCAGACGCTCAAACATTTCTCATCAAACCTCCCCAAATTAAACTGATATATAATATCTATGGTATCCACGTAAACTCCTGCATAAAGAAAACAGCAGTAGATCAGATATATGAATTCCTGTTTAGCTTTATCGCAGCAGTCTCATCATATCAGCAGAATTCAGTTCATCTCACTCATTAAAACCTGGAGCTGCAATTATTCTACAGTTTAAAGAGCTCCAGCTGTATTCAGATCAGAGGAACCACAGAACTGCACTGAACACACACACACAGAATCAGCATCTATTGAGAGTCTGTGTGGGAGTGTTTAAATCTCTGACTGTGAACCTGTCTGTTATGTGAGCACTTGTAGAAATAAACGCAGTGTTCAGTTAACTCCGGTTCAGCCTGACTTACTTCTTCAAAGCAATAGCCACGTAGATGCTACGAGGTAT